>NIWZ02000071.1:0-125498 GCA_002242745.2 Lecanicillium sp. LEC01
CCTCCTCCTCCTCCTCCTCCTCCTCCTCCTCCTCCTCCTCGTTTTCTGTAATTTCCCCCTTTTTTGGCTAACTGAAGGGCAGATCTACAGAGACATGCGCCATCCTGCCAAATGGCCTCGCGCAGTACACATTACCTTTTCCTTTTCCTACGTCCTCGACACGTGCCTCGCAGTCATTGGCGTCCTCATGTTTGGCGACGGCATCCGCGAAGCCATCACGTCCAACATTCTCAAGACGGCAGGATACCCGGAATTCTTGACTGTCATCATGTGCGCCTGCGTATCCGTCATCCCGCTTACCAAGATTCCTCTGAGCGCACGCCCCCTCGTCACGACGGCAGACCTCCTCTGTAATTTACACAGCTATTCTTCTTCACCCGAGCAGCAGTCCAGCTGGGGCGTCAAGATAGCTAGGGCCGCAATCAGGGTGGGCGTGGTGCTCGTGCTGCTGTTTATTTCCATTGTCTTTCCGGCGTTTGACTCTGTGTGTGCGTTTTTGGGCGCCGCCCTGTGTACGCTTATTTCGGTTGTGTTGCCGATTGCGTTTTATCTCAAGTTGTTTGCGGGACAGATTGGGCTCAGGGAAAAGATTGGCTTGTGGGTTGTGCTGCTGGTGTTTTTGGTGTTGGGCAGTGTTGGGACGGTGTGGACGTTTTTGCCAAGGGAGTTGGTTGGAGTCAAGGTTAGCAGCTATAGATGAGGACCCGGGTATATGAATTAGGGCCGTACTTGTAGCACCTCCTGCGATGGGCTATTTAGTGTATTTATGAAATCATGCAATAATTGTAAGAGTTGATCATGAAATTATGCAATAGTTGTCGGTAAGCAATTCTGTGAACATGACAAGACCTGAAAGACATTCTTGTTGTATGAGCACGCATCTCACAATTGTTCACGTACATGACAGATCCTTGCATCAAAGATCTAAACTCCCTTCAACTTGAAGCGTCTGAAAAGGACTCTTTTCGTGTTTGATGGCGCTGCTTTTGGTGGCACGGTTGCGATTCTTTGCGTTGTTGCTACGCCTGGGTTGGTGGGACCTAGTTACTGTACGCGCTAGATGCAGTGTATAACGAGTACATATAGGCATCGTCTGTGTGGTAAATCATCTACTCGAATCACATACAAAAGTCAACAAGTAGAGTGGGTAACTCTGGTATTCATCTATCTAATACTCAGATGCGGGCATCTACTCGGCTATGTCATGCCGTCGACTCAATCAAGGCACGACTCTGCCGGCAACGCCACGATTGGCGCGGGAGGCTAGTCCTCACCATCCACCAACCCACTCAATGTCCCCTACATCCCGGCGCTCACGGCGCCAGTTCATCTCCTTTCCCTTAACGGATACATCCTTTCCCGGCTCCTTGTCCTTCTTCTCCTTGCCCCGAAATGTAGAATCAAAAACGCCCGCTTCATTATACTTGTACCCAAAACCAAACTGGCGACGCTGCTTCAACCCGGGTGACTTTTCAGGTTCCATAATTGTACCGCCGCGGCGGCGCTCACCCAGAGCAGCCCACTTATCAAAATTGTTGCGCTTCGAAGGCGGAGAGTAGCGCGGCACACTTGAATGCTCGTCCGCAATGGGCTCATGGAAAAAGAACCCATCAGCAACCAGGTCGTCGTCAACATCGCCCTTGATCTGTTCCGGCTTCTCGCCATCGTCCTTCTTGGCGCCAGTCACGCTCTCGTGGCTCCAGGTGCGAGAGTTGAGAGCCTGTAGCGACTCGCGCTGCTGCTCGAGCTCCTCCTCCTCTTCCTCGTCCCACATGTCGCTCCAGCTCTTGGACACGGCATCCTTCTTGCGGCCAAAGACTGTGGACATGGACAGAGTCATTGGCTTGGCCATGGTAATTGGCAGAGAGCCAGCCGCAGGAGAAACCTTGGCACGTCGAGAGGCAGGCTGACCATTAATGGCCAGCGACTTCATCGAAGCACCCAGGTGGGAATCCAACATGGAAGATGTCGAAGGAGTCTCAGCGGCCGCGGAGCACCAGTCGCCAGTGTTGCCAGACTTGGAGAACAAGTCTTCGGTGTAGCTCTCGTCCGGAATAGCGCTGAGCTGGCGGCCGTTCCACTTGGGCGTATCCTGCAGAGCACGGGCCCAGGGGAAGGCGTTGAACTCGGGCTGCTCGCTCTGGAGAGACGGAGTGCGAAGAGGCTCACGGTTGGCTGACGCAATGGTTGCCTTTTCAGCCCCGCAAAAGTCATCAAGAGACTCGTCCTCGGTGGTGAAGCTGACGACGCGCATGAGCGCCTCGCGAGCTCCGACCAGAGAACGTCGCTTGGGGTCGAGGTTCATGGTCTGGACAATGACTTCGTACGTGTCCTGGGACAGGTCGGGGAAGACATCAAACAGGCTCTGCTTGTCTCGAGAGTAGTCGAGGAACAGAGGATCGGCCTCGGTCGGGGTCGTAAAGGGATTGCGAGAGAACAGAATGTTGAGCAGGCAGATGCCAATGGCCCAGATATCTGCCTCGGCCGGAGAGTATCCAGCACCGGCAGAGTCGAACTGCTCTGGCGCCATGTAGCGGTCGCTGCCGACAGTCGTCTCGTAGGACCACTTGTCGGTGGTAGCCAGGCCGAAATCACCAAGCTTCATCGCACCGTCCTGGGTCAGGAAGATGTTTTCAGGCTTAATGTCTCGGTGGTAGATGCCCTTGGAGTGAATGTAGTCAACGGCGTCGACGAGCTGCAACATGAACTGACGAACGTGCTCGGTCTGCAGAGGACCGTGGCCGTGGCGAATCGCCTCATAAAGATCGCCCTGGCCACAGAACTCCATCACCAAGTAGATGTGAGATTCAGTCTCAAAGGAGTGAGTGAGGTTGACAATGTTGGCATGGGAAACCAGGCTGCGGTGAAGAGCCAGCTCCTCAGACCGATCGTCGACGGCAAACTCTTGGGGAGCAGACTCAGTCTGGGCCGTCCTCTTGGTCAAGCACTTGATGGCCACCGGCTGGTTGGTCTCAAGATCGTGAGCCATAAAGACCATGCCAAAAGTACCGTGGTTGAGTGGTGAAACGGTCTCGAAGCGTCCCCCATCGAGAAGGACGCCTCCAACAAACTTTTCCCTCATGCACTCCATGCTGATTGGGATATATTGTTATATAGTGAAACAAAAAAAGTCGACAAAGCTCGCAGAGATGAATGCAGTTGAATAAGAAAAAAAGTAGACGTCGTGTAAAGCAAAAGAAATATAGTGTTATAGCGGCAGTAGTTGTACAGAACAGTATAACAAGACGTGTTGTTTTTTGTGTTTTGCCGCGTATAGAATCGCTTCGTATCGTTGATGAACACCAAGTTTAACGCAAAGCCCTAGAGAAAAACAGGAGCGCCTCCGTTGAACTTTTTGGAACCTTTCTGTACAAAGTGGTGGTGGAGAGTGGTGAAGTAGTGTTTGCAAGCACGACAATCAAGAGACGTCAGCTTTGCAAAGGTGTCAGTTGGCGTGGTCGAGAAACTGAAGATGTAGGTTGAATGTACAAATATGACGCCGACGAGACGAAAAAGCGATAGTTTGCATCCAACGAGGATGACGAGGGATGGTCGTAGCAGAATCAATGGCTCATTTGAAAAAGAAAAAGAAAAAAGGTTTGGTAGTAGAACAAATGGAAAGAAGAAAGTATTATCGAAACGTCGTAGCGACTAGGCAGAAAGAGCCAGGCAACCCCGAAGGTTCGAACAACCGGGAAACAGAAGTAACGGGAAAGACGTTATAATGACATTGAAGTCGTCTTTATAGATTTTTGACCCAAAAAAGCAAAGAATGAATGCGTCTTATTGCAAAACGGCCGGTGGCGGATTGCAACAACTTGAACGGGTAGAAAGGCGGCGGGAGGACGGAGCCGTCTAGAAGTCTGAACAGGCGTATGAAGATGGAAATGGGAAGGAAGATGATCAGTTGAGAGGCGAAATGGGTTGGTTGGAGCGGGAGACGAGCGGCTTGGTCGGGACCAGTGTCGAGACTGGGCACCTGTCAAGAGCTAAGCTCTCCCAGATGGGTGCTTCCACCAGACGCGGAAGAAGTTGTAGATTGTCGGGAGGGGCCGGTCGTGTGAAGCGTGAGAGTTGCGTTGTTCAGAAATGCGTTCGAGTCGAGAGGGGAAACGGAAAAAAGGTCCCAATGACGCGGACAGGTAGTTGTAGATGTAGCTCTCAAGAGTCCGTGTTTAGAATGACTGATGGCAGGAGCCGACACCGGGCGGGTCGTGACGTGACGTGGTCGAGTGACGTGAAGCGGGCCTGGCGGAGCGGGAACAGGTCGATAGGCAGCAGAGTTTCGCGGTGCTTCCCGAGTCAGCAAAAGAAAAAGACTAGCGAGCTAGACTCTTCCTTCTCTCGACAAATTGACTTGGCTTTGGAATTGGAGACAAATTGGCTCCAAGATGGACAAGCCGGAGCCCTCTTGCTTGCAGTGGTTTTGTTGGTTGGCGTTGGAAAGCCGTTGGGGGGCGTGGGACAAACGGGTGGGTGGTGGTGTTGACGGTGGGTGACACACACTCACGCAGCGCCGTCCGTCGCCACTGGAACTGGGAGAGAGATGGAGAGAGGAAAACAAAAGCTGCAGGCTCGAGGAAGAGAGAAAGAAGTAGCCGTGAACGACGTCGACGAAACGAAAACGGATGAGAACGAGAAAAGGCGGGATGGACGAGAGAATGAAGAGGTGGTCGAGAAGAAGAAGGAGGGGAGGATAAAGGTAGTAAAAAGGGAAAAGAGAGGTGGGATGGTGCCGGGTTACGAGGATAAAATGGAAGGGCGACCTTTGGTTTGGGGGGGGCGGAAGACGAGGGAATGGCGGTGATGGAGCGAAGCGGGATTGGATTGGATTGGGACTGGATTGGGGGGGAGACGGGGCCTGGGTACCGAGAGAGACTCACGACTGGGGGCGTCTCGATGGTACTGGTAGACGCTGGAAAGACTTGGGTTGTGAGTACGGAGTACGGGGTAGACTACTAACGGTACTTTATTAGCTGTGGTGAAACTTATGAGGACTTGAGTAGCCCGAGGTACTCTGCCGGTACAGGCACAACGGCGAGGTATGAAGAGTGTGGGTGGATGATGGTTGGATGGATGGGGGGAATGGGCGTGGAAGCCAGTGGAACCGGGGGCGTCTTGGGTAGAAGATGCTGGAGGAGACTCGAGCGACAGGCGCACAGGAAGCCCCGGCATCTGCGAATGGATAGCGTGGAACCGGAAGTACAGTACTGTAGTATCGGCAGGGTGGATGTGCCGCCTGGATCGGCCGGGTCTCCAGCACAAAAGAGCGGTACCTTACGAGTAGTACTTTGTAGGGGGCAGCAACCGAGGACCACCGATTACGAGTACCTTGCGACGTAGGCATAAGAATGGCGAAATAAGTACCTCCGCTAGGCGGTGTTATCAGACTGCTTGCATGTACTGTCAAGTGTATCTGCTGCAAAGAACAGCCTGGAACTTTGTCAGAGATACTCATCTACCAAGAACCAGCACATGTACATAGAGCCAGCGACTTAGTAGTACTCCGTAAACTTACGAAACCTCAAACCATGTCTTTCGCACGGTTACTTGACGTCTCTCGTAACAAAACACGCCAATATTAGCTCGGTGCAGCGTCATTCGTCCACAACGGAGAGGAGAACCGTGTCAGGTGCACAGTGCAAAGTGGCGTGTTTGGGGGAGTGCCTCGTTCTCGACTCTACAGAGACCGCGGATACAAAGATACAAGCCTGGTAAGTGTCAACAAGGTGACTGGCGCATGTACCCACCAAACAAAAAGCTTCGCTTGAGGCACTGCCCGTGTCCCGCTGACGAGGCCACCAAGCTGCGACACGCAATACAGTGCGAATGTCGGAGAAAGCTCCAGAGGTTGGTGGGGATGGTGCCCGGCCGCAGGCCAGTCTGGAAATGAGTTGAAAGTTGGGAGGCAGCGTGACACGTCAGTGCGAAACCTTGTGACTCTCACACTGTAACCACAGGTTAAGGTACCTTAGTACTGGGCTCGCGAATTGGAACCGTCCATCCAGGTTCAATCCCGCCCGTACTACGAATGAATGATGAAGCTGGTGCTGTAACCGAAGCGACCCTCCTCGAGGCCATGCTTTTCACCGTCAGAGTACAGTACACTACTACACAGTACCCCAGCCACCATAGCAGCATGCAGAAAAGACCTAGACACGAGGTCGCGAGTCTCACAACGACTAACCTACTACGACTACTAGCTAAGCAATAGGCCTCGGCCTGAACCAACCTGAAAAGGGTACCCAGTGCAGACGCACTGTGCAGCCTGGAGTGGTGTGAACCACCGACCTAGGTAGGTACTCGTTGTGTGCCATGGCGCCAATCTTGCAACGATGGCGACGTCGGCCCAGGATCCCCAGGGGATTTGATTTGCAGGTGCCGGTGTGCCTGGCTTTGTTGTGCTTGTTAGCGCTGCAGACTACTACTCGTAATTACTCGTCAGGTCACGGCATTCGGCAAAAGAGAAGAGAACAGATTGCAAGCACACGATATACATACATACAGTGGCCTGGATGTGAGCTGATAAACTGTGGCCAAATGACATGCTGTCCGCGTGTGTATGTACCATTGCGCTGAACACGTAAACAGCCAGCTGCTAAGGTACTGTACTGTATTGCAATACACAAATGTGCTTATTATTTTCCTTTTCAGTACATACAATACGTACACACGGTGAAAGAAGAAACATGTACCCCGCATAGCGAAACAAGGGGTTCAGTAACTACCTCTTGCTCTATCAAAGCAGCAGAAAACAGTAACGCGTACAAAGTATCTCCAAGCGACTATTTTGTTTCACGTCTGCGTTGATGCCTGGGATGGATGCTTTATTGGCTGCGAGTTGACGCCAGAAGGGGGGTCTTGCTGATGACGCAGGATAATAATACTCGTATGCACTCCTGTCCATCTGCAGCATAATAAGATTTCGTGTGCGTACGAGTATGTATTATAATTACATGAGGACTGGGCAATGCAACGCTGGAGTTTTTGGCGCTGACGCAGTGCAGTGCAGTACAGTGCCGTGACGTGCCTTGCAGTTTGTTCTGGGCGGCAAGCACCCCAGCAACCGTTTTTGTGCTCTTCGTTTCAACTGCCCCCTTGTACTCGTACTAATTAGAGCTACGAGTAGACTGGCCACTGGCGTTGAACCAGTCAAACGCCTCTTTCGCAACGGGGTGAACTCGCGGCGGCTAGCCAAACACGCAAATATGGCGAAAACGGGGGGCGTGTGAAGTTAGGCTTTTTTGGGATTTTGCGTTGTTTGAAAGAGAATCATGACTGTACATCTAAGCAGGCAAATTAAACTACGGGGATACACTACACCATTTTGGAGTCGCGTTGCGTGTATGTGTGTGTTCTAGATGACAGTGTTTGAGGGGCCTTGGTGTTATTATTATTAGCAACCATATGTGCCCTGCAGCTGTGGATTTACAGGGCACTTTTCTGGGCTCATCAGGGAGGAATGGGGGGACCCTGTGGATTGAACTCCAGAGTGACCTTGATTGGCAGTACATGGCCCAAGGGAAAGGGTACTTGGGTAAGCGTGCAAAAGGCCTATGTTTCGGGAGTACCTATTTTGACCAGCTATGTGACTTTTTCGATAGAGGCCGTGAGGATCTGAAGTGAGCATCTCCCTGGAGGGACCGTGATTAGGTTTTATTTATTTATTTGAACCAAAGCACGGTCTGAGAATGGACACAGCTAGGAAGTTTGATTATTTTTGTCTTCTTTTCTTTTCTTTTCTTTTTTTTTCCGCCGAAAAAAAAACACTGGAAAATAGAAGAGGCACGAAGCGGGCTGGGAGGTGGCTTGGATGTAATAGTACACTCTGTTAGCGCAGACACCTGTTACTGGCTGCTCATTCTCATCCCTCAGTCGTCACCAACGCTATCGCCCGGTACTTGCCGCCCGTGTCTGGGACAAGAAAGCGAAACTCGTTTGGAATGTAGCCTGACTAGCAGCGCTGGGCAACGGATGATGTGTGTTCATTTTCTCGTCCCCAACGAAATTTGGGTGACGTAGAATGTTTCTATTTTTTTCTACCTTGCTGGATGTTTTTTGCCGGAATTGGTTATTCATAGGCAAAATGGGGGCCGTGTTTCGTTTACGTGGCATGAACCTATATCGTAACAGATAGACACCTTACGAGTACAGTAGCCAGGTACAGTATTACACAGCAGTGGTTATGAGTGTACGTGGCTATTCGCGAGGCTGTGACACTACATGGCATGTATCTCTGTAACACCAACGCCCTCCCGAGTCTCTCTGTGGTTTTGTGTCGCGTTGGTATACCTAGTACCACGTCGATCTCTCGAGTCCTGTGCAACGGTTTGTCACTCTTTTTGTTGTTACAGCTACCCTTGCACACGAACAAGAAAAGGGGGCTTGGTCGATTCTGCAGTCAGCCGGTCCTCGGGTCGCATAGTAGGCCAGCGGCTATTGTATACGAGTATGTATGTCTACTCCGTACTAATGTATGTATGTATGTGCCAGCAAGCGCTTAGACAGAGGTATGGATCGACCTCACCCTATACAAGGCAGACTCGTGTCAGGAGAATTTACGAATACACAGTGTACAGCAAGATCCAGTAAATTTTCAACAACAAAAAAAAGACGACAGAATGCAATCCAACGGGCCCGTCGGGGTCTACGGGTCCTCTCCGTCGTCTTGCATTGTACATACATGGCTCGATCGAGAAAGACGTCGAATTGGCCGAGACGTGCATGTATACAACTTACTTGTTTAAAGCGGTGTAGAAAAAGGGGTCGACGACGGAACGAGAAACATCCCAGCATATATGCACGAGTTTGATTAAACGGCTGCAAAGAATGAAGGGAAAAGAAAGAAAAAATCTGTCAAATCGTGATTCCCCCGTTGCCCGCAAGCCACGCGAAAGCTCTCTTTCTATGCGTCCTGTCATATTTGACCATTTTTGCTCTTTCTCTGACCGCCTCTGTATCAGCTCCATCGACGTGCATGCCTGCATAACGCGCTACTGCAGCCTTTAAACTAGTAAGTTCTCTAGTCCGCTTTCTGTACGGAGTACCAGTAGGAAAGAAAAGGTTTGTACAGAATTAGTCTGTGTCCTTTACCCAATTTGTCCTTTTCCTGGCTTGTGCTTGTTACCCAATCCATCCTCTATCCATGATTATCCCATGTGGCTGGCGTGGATATTTATTCCCTACACCGTAAAGCCGCCTCGAAACTGGATGTATGGGTCTTGTGGAAAACGCTTTGAATGGACTTTGCATGTTTGTATATTTTGTATTATCCTTCTGCAAGACTGAACAAACTGCACATGTACACATCTAACGTATCTACACCAATTCGGAGCTCCATCTCCTACCCGTCGTTCTCGCTCCGGCAAGCACCACCCTAGTCGTAAGGCACTCTTTCCGTCCCCGGTTTTTTCCCGCATCCATCCCAAACCTGCAAGGCACGGCAGCCCAATATCCACGCCCGCTTCAACCCCCAGCTCAGCTTGACAGAGAGGGAAAAAAAAAAATCCAACTATTTCCTCTTGCTACTCGATACCCAGCTGTTGGTCTCCCCCGGTCAGCTTCAGCCTCCTTTTTTCACTCTCAAATTTTTTCACCGCTGTTCTCCATGCACGCCCTGTGATTCCATTCAGTTCGATACTAGAACAAACCCTTGCTCACTCTCTCTGCTTGCATTTTCCCCTACCATGGCTGACTCGGCCCCTATGGACCCGGCTGTATTGGCAGGCATTGATGTGCTCTTGCTGGATATTGGTACGTCTCTATTGATTACTTACTCTCGGTAATAATACTGCTTGCAAACATTTGTGCGGTGTGCTGCGGCTGCTGCAACGGATGTGCTGCCACGTATCAAACCGCCCATACCCCGGCTGGCCAATGGGCTGGATATGGCTATCAGATATCGGCTTTTTTTTTTTGGGCGCCAGATGCACATGCACCTCTTACACGGGTACATGCTGAAATTTTCTGATGCATGTCTATACTAACACAGTCTCTGTGAATAGAGGGAACCGTTTGTCCCATCTCGTTTGTCAAGGATGTCTTGGTGAGTAATAAACGTCTTCATTCTCCCGTGTCACTTTCGGTCATTTCCCGATATCAGCCATATCTCTCATCACATTTGCAAATCTCGTCTCGATACAAATCATCTCAAGTAAAAACAGTAAAACTGACACCATGTTAGTTCCCATATGCCCTCCAAGCCCTCCCAAAAGTCCTAGACGAGCAATGGGATAGCCCAACCCTAGCTCCCTATCGCGCCGCCTTTCCAGAAGAATACCGCAACGACCGCGCAGCTCTCGAGGCACACGTCCAAGACCTCATCCAGCGCGACGTCAAAGCCTCGTATCTAAAGTCTCTCCAGGGCCACCTCTGGCGCCATGGCTACGAAACTGGCGTGCTGAAAGCGCCGCTCTTTGACGACGTTGCGCCCTTTATCGCCGCGGCGCACAAAGCCGGCAAGCAAATCATCATCTATTCTTCGGGGTCTGTGCCTGCGCAGAAGCTGTTTTTTGGACATACTTCTGCGCAACCCTCGGATATGGCGCCCGTTATCTCGGATTGGTTTGATACCGTCAATGCAGGCCTCAAGATGGAGGCGGCCAGCTATGGGAAGATTTTGGCGGCGCATCCCGAGGTTGAGGATCCGAAAAAGTGGCTGTTTTTGAGTGATAATATGAGCGAGGTTGAGGCTGCTAGGGAGGCGGGCATGCAGAGCTTGCCGGTTGTGAGGCCGGGGAATGCGCCGTTGGATGCTGGACACTCTTTGACTAAGATGGCTGTGACGTCTTTTCATGCTTAGGGGCTCTGCATACTAAAATGAAGTTGACCGTTTGCTATTGCAGGGAAAAGTAAATCAACCCGCGACTTAGTTATCCTTGGAATTTGTATCTAGTTTAGAACGACCTCACATACATAGAATATAGACGACATTTCAGCAGAGCAATCACTTTGACAACTTGACATATACAACAACTCAACAGCGCAGTCACCATAGTCATTATTCATACCTTCGTTTAAGCGTAATTACAAAATTATTCCGACTCCGCCCCGGATTCACCTCCTTTTTCCCAAACGTCTCCCCCCCTGGCTTCATCACCCCATCCCTCCGCCAGAGACTATACGCAAGCTTCTGCGTCGTCTTGGCCCGTATCCGCGTATACCCCAGCGACTGCATAATCGCCACCAGCCGCTCATCTGTGAAATAGCGCGAATTGTCGAGACAGCTCCGCGGCAAAACGAGGAATAGCGACGGAAACATTTCGTCCGAGTTTTCGGGTGAGTCGGAGTCTGAAGTGCCAGACGAGGATGAAAATGAAAATGTACTGCGGAGAAATTGCAGCGTTCGACGGAGCATCTCGCCTCTTTGTAGCGCATCTGGTACGAAATTCACCACCAGGCTTAGAGAAATTATATCAAACCGCTGGGCATCCGTCTCTGGAAGCGGCCGCTCCATGAAGTCCTGCTGCTCGATTCCCGGTTCTTGGCTGTTGAGATCTATATGCACCGTCTCAAACACGCCGCTTGTCGAGCACGCATTCTTCGTACTTAGCGCTCCGACTTCTAATAGTCGCGGCTTTGTCTGGGCCTGGCTTTTCTGCTTTAGGGTCTGCGTCGGTAGCCAGTCGAGCAGCACCCGGGACGTGTCGCCGCCTCGCTCTGTGCTTTGGCCCTGTAGGCTTGCGGCTTGGTACTGTGTTATGCCGCCGAGTTGGGCGAGTTGGGCTGTGAGGGCGGCTTCGGTCTGTTTGTCGCCGGATGAGGCGGCTTGGCGCTTTTGCTTTTCGAGTTGGTGGTGTTTGTTTATGAGGCTGCGGCTGGCTTTGCGCGACATTGTGCGGGACGAGTGGGTGAGTGGGGGGCGGCCTTTGGAGAGGGTTTTGAGGGGTTTCTTTTTGGAGACCATTTTGAAGGGGAGATTTATATTGTTGTTCTGGTTGAGTGTTGGTTTTTATGTCTGGTCAAAGAGTTGTGTTGAGACTCACTTGATGAGGTGTATTATCATGAGAATATGAGAGTTTGGAATAGTCGGTCAGTTTCAGTCATCTTTGCATTCTAGAATAAAAAGTGATTCAAATCTTCAAGAATTGTATAACCTGGGAATCGCTGAAAATATCATATCTTGACAATGCCGTGTAAGTCGAGGTTTTCTTCTGCCGCCAGAGCCAATGCAGTGGACCGCAGTCCATCACCAAGACCAGTGGATACTTATCCCGCCCCGCAAAACTCGCAGGCTCAGCAAGTACCGGAATTCCCTCACGTGATATTCACATCCCCTCCAATCTGACCAATGACAAGCCGCCAACGCCAGTCCACACATTCAACCCTAACGAGAAAATTCACCCACGACGGCCAAAAAATCTCGACCCTCTCTCCCAACCCACGACTAACCTTCCAGCAAAACCAACCACCACCGAAAAGACCTTTTCCCGTCGACACGGTAGAATAAATCCGATACAATGGCTGTCGGTGTTAAGAAGAACAGAGGTATGGGAAAAATGAATTGATTTTACTTTTTTTTTATTTTGTCTAGGGACTCTCGCTGTTCCCCCGAACTAGAAACGCTTTTGAAATCCAACAAACGCTGCGAAGCTGCCGTCGTCGAAATGTCCTACACTTCGAGGGAGGGATGAATCGGGTTTGCGCGAGGAGAGGATGGATGGATTGAACAGAAGCAGAAAAAAAAAACAGAAAAGTCTTACCTTTTTTGAAACCTCACGAACCTGAAAAACGGCGTGACTACTTCTTGGGGGACGGCTCTTTCGCTGGCTCACCCACCCCCTCCTCCTCTCCTCCGTACCCCCGTGCATCATGCAGTAGCAGACTTTGCGAGTTCTGGAAAAGAGCGATTGCTGATGCGTACATTTTATCTAGTTGGCACCAAGGGCACTTCTCAGGCCAACCATGCCGCCAAGACTGTCCTGAAGGGCGTAAGTTTTTTTTTTTTGGTCCTCGTCTTCGCTCTATTGTGCGAGTAGTCAAATCTAACCATTGTGTCTTTTTGAAACAGGCTCACGGCCAGAAGCAGCGCAAGGTTCGCCTTAGCAACAGCTTCCACCGCCCTCACACCCTGCAGCTGGCTCGCAACCCCAAGTTCCCCCGCAAGTCGATCCCCAGCCTGCCCCGTCTCGACGAGCACAAGATTGTCATCCACCCTCTCAACACCGAGAGCGCCATGAAGAAGATGGAGGAGAACAACACGCTCGTCTTCATTGTCGACATGAAGGCCAACAAGGCTCAGATCAAGTCCGCTCTCAAGAAGCTGTACGACATTGACACTGTCAAGATTAACACCCTTGTTCGTCCTGACGGTACCAAGAAGGCTTATGCTCGTCTTACCCCTGATGTTGATGCTCTTGACATTGCTGCCAACAAGCTGTCCCTTGTATAAATTTTGGGGGCGGCTAGTGGTTGGTTTTTGGGGAGGTTTTCAAAAAATAATGACGAAGCAATCTTTCCTTTTTTTTTTTTTTTCCAGGCTGGTTCTTCTTATGCATGGGAGGCAAAAGGAAAAAGAGATTTTCTACGTAGAGTAGAAATAGGCGCATTATGAGCTTGTCTATAGCTTATGGCACATATCATGATATATCCAAGCAAGCCGTTCCTGACTGAAGCATCGTTTGCATGACGTGAGATTTGCTGAAGAGTGACTTTGTTCAATTGAGCCCGAATGACGGAGACTTTCTTTCGTGGCATGCACTGTAAATTATTGAAAGGTTACGTATGGTAGATGTTGAAGAGTGATATTGTTCATTGAAACCTTAATAAAGTTCTAAATGTTAGAAAATTGCAACGCAATCTCTTTTCTTTACTTGCGAATCCAAAAATCACAAGCTTTTTCCCTTCGAGAGTCGAGCCCAAGAGTCTATAATAATACAAATGTACACCGTCGCATCTCAACGCTACACATCACCTCCCATCTCCTTATCACCTGCCACGTATCGCATACCCCAATTGAAATGTGTCCATATAGAAAAAACCGGTTTCGGTATATCCGTGCGTCAATTGGGGATCGTCGTTCTTTTTGTGTTTCGTATTTAAGATCGCATATTATTCAAATGCTTCATCGTCAAGAAATTCATATCCAGGAACCGATCAACGCAATTCGAAAGACATCCCTCCTCGCTCTTATCCAGCTTGGAGTTCTTAATGTTACCCGTGACGCATTTCTTCCAGCAAATGCCAGTGAGGTTGTGAGTTTCTGTTTTTCTCTATATATTAGCCGTTTGAAATCTTTTCCAGACGAGAGGACGGGCAAACAAAAAAAAAAAACTACTCACGCGATTGAATCTGCGAGCGCTGCTGCTCGTTCGCTAGGAATTGGCGCAGTTCCGCCTTGTCGCTGTCGTTGAGACGGTCGAGGTCGACGTTTTCGAGTCCGGTGCTTGCGGCGTTCATCTTTGGCTGTTGCTTGGTTGTGTAATTAGAGGCGTGTGTGGTTTGTTGGGTAACGCAAAAAGGGTTATGTATGACGATGGAGAAGCTGGGACGAGATTTTTAAAGGTTGGGCTTTAGCAACTCGCCGACGAACGAATCGGGGACCGGAGTCGGACCCACTTTGTATTTTGGCTGCGAGCGTCACCACCAGATTTGATATCATCAAACTATATCTACAAAGTATATTCAGTCCTTTTCCCTTTTAGTTTTATAAAGCAATAAAACAAGATTATGAAGTCTCATTATAGTTGGTAATATTCACTGAATCAATAGTTTAAAACAAGAACCCTTGCAATTCTAACCGCTCTATTAACAAGACAAGACAGTAAACCAAAACAAAGTGCAACCAAAGATATTTGCAGGTAGACATTTACAAAACAATGCAAAACTCATATGTACCGCTTCCATCGAGCCAGGCCCAAAATAATGGAACACAAAACAATCATAAAACCCAAAATTCCGAAAAACGGCCCCAGCGTATCGGTACGGTCCTCTTGAAAAGGAACCCGCACATTCATGCCAAACATACCGCTGACCAGATTGAGAGGAACCAGCACGGACGCCAAAAAGGTAATCTTGCTCAGTACGCGGTTGGTGTCGGTGCCCTGGGAAATGTTGTTGATGGACAGCATGGCAAGGTAATTGCTATGCGCCCGCGACAACATCTTTTCAAAGTGGCCCAGGTTGTTTGCCATGGTCACGACGTGATCTTGGATATCGCCAAGATACATGCCAATGTCCATGTGTGGTGTCACCTGGTAGTTTTCGTTGCAGCGCTTCGTAAAGCCGCGGAGTACATCCGCTTTGCCGCCCAGTAGTCGCAAAAGAGCCATGCAGTTCTTCCGAACGCGTCCAATAGACTTTAGAAAACTGTTAGAATCGTCCTGCCGCATGATAAACACTTCATCTTCAATGGCGTCCGCTTCAATCTCGATTTGGTTGATAACAGGTGCAAAGCAATCAACAATGTTATCACTAGAATCAGTTAGCACCCTGCTCACATAATACACCACCCAATCAACTTACATCAAAGCATAACAGATCCAGTCGCTGCTGAGGGCAACGTAATCCTTGAGGGCCGTGATTCGCTTGCGCACCTCAGACGCGTGTGAGTTTGGCGCAAAACTAAAGCTCAGCGTTCCCTGGCGGAAAACCAGCACGTAAATGTTGAATGGCTCGTACTCGATACCGTCTGGCTCCTCAACCATGTTAAAAGACCGGAAACACGCAAAGTAGTACGACGGGAATAGTTCAATCTTCTCTCGCGCCTCCTGGGTCACGATATCTTCAATGGTAAGAGGATGAACTCCAAACGCCTTGCAGATGGTCATGACCTCGTCCTTGGATGTCCGGTTGATATTGAGCCACCAGACACCATCGTTCTCGGGCTCTGGGAGCTCAAAAAGGCCCCGAATATCCTCGCCAGGGAGAACAAGGTCGCCGAGCTCGGCTGCGTGGATAGTAGACTCCCAAGCAGAAGAGAAGAAGCTGAAACGGTTCTTGTCAAACGTATTCTGCTGCGGTTTGGGCGAGCTCGCCTCTGCATCAGCCTTTTCCTTCTCCTGGGTGACAGACTCGTCCGACGGCATGTCGATAATATCGCCATTGGTCGTGGCCATCTGCAGCTTCTGAGTGTCAGAGGACTCGTTGCGCAGATCATTGAAGCTTGCTGGCGCAGATTCCTTGCGAGTCATGACATGAGCATCGCGCTCAGCCTCAATAAAAGCGTCCAGAATGTCAAAGTCAATGCGCAAGTGGTGCTGGTGACGGCCGCTGTCCTGCACTGGGAAACACACATCATCCTCGACAGTGTGTGTAGAACCCAGGCTAACGGCATCGTTGTCGAGTGTTCTGGACCTGCTGCGATGGCTGCGTCGGCTCGAGACCGACATTGCTCGGCCAAGACCCTCCTCAGCTTCGCACTTGGGGTCTGAAAAAGACAAGTCACGCTCTCGTCGACGAGCCTGAGCAAAAGCCTTTACAGAGTTTGGAGGGGAGACGGCTCTTCCTTCTCCAGTAGACTCCACGGTAGGACGTCGCCCATGACGGTTGCTTTGCATGAGATCAGCGCCATCTTCGTCAATGATTGCTTCTTCAAAGTCGCGGACCCGAATCGCAGGGGTATCGGGCTCTTGATCAACCGTACGGGATCCGTATAGACTGTCAAAGGTGCCTCGGCGCGGTCGCTCGTGGCGGTGAGACGTCGAAGACGGATGACGGTGGTCGTAGAGTTCCGGCACGGGGGCGTCATAACCCGAGTTGGGGATCTCGTCGTGGTCAGACATGTTGGCAATGGTCGACGATTACTCTTGAAAAAGGGGATTGTACTCTGTCGTGCAGAGACAAGAAACGATGTTGCGGATAACGAATCGTTGATGCCGGAGAGCTTCACCGGATTCAGAAGGGTCGTAACATAGTCTGATATGCACAGAGTCGGTTATGAAAGAATCAAGATCGACTCTACTGTAGGCGCCCGGCGCGATTGGCGCGCCGAGTACAAAGGGCGATCAAAACTGTTCTACCTCGCGGACGGGATATAAGCCCTCCGAAAGGAGATTGATTAAAATTTGCGTGGCAGGTTTAAAAAAGAGCGTTGGCGAGTATAGAAGCGAAAGCGGTGATGCAGCCGTCGGTCGAGTTATGGAGGACGCTTATTGACTCCGCTATAGACCCAGCAGCCTGGGCCGAGGAGAATAGAAGAGGCGACGAGGTTGAATTGAGCCAACTTGAAGGTTTTCCTAGACAAAGACCAGTTACTGGCCGGGTCGAGCTGATGATGGTCGGGCGTCGAGGAATCTACTGCAAGTCACCTCATCGGCAGAGGAGCGAGAGTAAGAGTAGGCGGGCAAAAAGTTTTCCTGGGACGGCAGGCGGGGAGAGCCGAGTGGCGGTCGAGGAGTAGTAGCGTCTGAACACGTGGGCGGAACTAGAAAAAAAGAAGATTCGAAAAATTCTTTAAGATAAGAGTGTCTCGATGTTGCAGATATAAGGTTCGCAGCCAAAAGTAATGGACGTGATAGGCACAAAAAATAACAAAGAGTGCTGTTGAGTGTTGACAGTCCGATGTCCAGCGAGGGAAATTTTGCCTCTTGGCCAAATACGGCAGGGGAAACAACAGGTACATGCCGCTACCTACACCATCTGCTGTCGCTGCAGGTACCATACTTTCAGCGTGGCGGCCGGCACGTCGCTGGTCTGTGCTCCACAGACGCCAGTCCCTCCACCCATGTTTCCTGCGCCCAGCCCATTACCTGTCCTCTGCTCTACGCGCGCCAAACCGACACCCAGCACGGCCTTGTATCGTCACTGCTCAGATCGAAATACCCAACAATTGCCATTTCGCCCACCCGCCGCCATCGGTTCGAGCGTCTGCGAAACGAAATACACAAACCGATTAGCACGATATACTCATAATGGCCGAAGAGATTCTCGACCAGATTCGCGACGTTGTCGACGGCCAGATTGTAAGAGATGCCAGTTTCCCATGTCATGAGCTCTCTTCATGGCACGAGCTCTGCCTCGGTATCAAGCTCTCCTTTGCTAACCGTGGCTTCTTTTCACTAGGACTTTGAAGGCCAAAGACGAGTCGAAGTAATAGGCACATTAATGCTTTCAGCCTCTGCGGTGAGTCTCCGATCGAATAGGGATAACCGACCACAGCTAATAGCCTGTCGTCTTGCTCGCAGCTCATCGCATTCAACTACGGCTATAGCACCCAAGATATCGTAAAAGCAGTCTACATCGGGCTCGGTGGCACTGCTCTGACGTTTCTCGTCACTGCACCGCCGTGGCCATTCTACAAGAAGAATCCTGTAAAATGGCTGCCGGCAGGGTCTGGCATGAAGTAAAGAAAAACCAAAGTGAATAAAACGAAAAAAAAAAAAACGTTTGACAAGGGCAATAAACAATTTCTTGTGGAATATGGGAAGCCATCATCCGTCAAAATAAAATGCACAGCTAGCGATTGATACCTTAATTTCATGACCATCTTTACATGTTTCCGTGGTCTCCCGATTATATCACGTTTCGTCTATTAACTTTTTTTTTTGCCCATCTTCTCCAAAAAACAGAACTACCGGCGTGCGCCCCCTTTATCGACCGTACTTTTGGAACTCCCAGTCTCGGTTGTCTAGTGGACATACTGATCGGGCCTTGAGCCAGCGTGAAATGCAATGGAAATGGAAGGCGTGCTAGCGAGATTGTTAGCAATGCAGTGATTTGTACAAGAGTCCTTGGGTCCAACTTACGTTGCAAATTCCCCAAGCGACTGTGCACTCTTCGCTCGTAGCTGATGCCTGGTTGGCTTGACATTCAATGCCTGCAGATGGTCCAATGTCAGCATTTCTGTTTGCATGTCGAAATGGAACGGGTGTTGGGTATCGTACAGAGGTCCATAATATGATTGCGGCAAATGGCGCAGTTATCGACAACAATATCCCATGCCCAAAGGGCGACGGCATTCCACTAATCGATCGGGTCAGCGAATGGTGTTCTCTTGGATGTGTCGTCAGTAAGATGGCGGTTTTGTGGCGTCGAACCTTTTTCACTTCAAACTTCTTCTTGCCTTCGACGGCCTTTCCATTGCCCCCATCCGCCGCTCGCGGGGCATCGCTCATCTCCACGTCGGCCATGTCGACAATGTCGCTAATACAGCGTATAGATGTGCGTCGTTGTGGTTGTGGTTGTGGTTGTGGTTGCTCCGTTGTAGGTGTTTGGATGGACTCTCGTCGGTTTCCCGCCTGTAACTCGCGTGTTAGAGCAACGTTGGAGTAAAGAGAAATGTTAAGAATGCGGCAGAGCCTCGAACAAAGTCTTTCTGCCGGCGACACAGAGGGCTGCCAAACTCTCGCGTGCCGTCATGGACGAGCGTTTGCAACCTTGATGGGAGCACCTGAAGAGACGCTTTCGAAGCTAGCCAACCTTGGTTCTGGTGTCTGAAGTACCTTTTGAGTGCCTTGACGGCTGTGGTAAAGGGAGCAGCAAGGAAGACGTTATGCTGATGGATCGGGCTATGTTATGGTGTGTGACAAGATGGGATGATGATGCACGGGCAGACGAGGCCGGCTGGCGGAGCGTCCTTGACTGCGGGCACGAGAGCTAACTTACCCGTCCCACCCAGTTGCCGCCCGCCACTGCATGTAGGCAGGTAGGTAGGTATTGGTGCGGGGGTCCCACTGTCTGCCTGGCAGCTTGAGGGTCGAGTAAGTAGAGTCGATAAACTCTGCCGGAAAGAAAAGGGTTTAATTTAAAGAAAAATATATATACACTTGATGCTTTGCTTTTTAGCTTAATGTGTTGTTTTTTTTCTTCTCTCTTTTTCAACGATTATCAGACTGTGTGCCTCCAGACCGGACGGCGCAATATAGGTTCGCAGTCTGATACACGCTCGTGCAGGTGTTCAGTGACGAGATATGCGTACTTCTTGGACCAAGACCTACTGCAGGATTAAAGACAGGCAATGTACTTGCATGAAATCATTAGCCTCAGTGTACTATACTAGTAAGCGGAGGTTCGAGACAACATTCTCTTTGTGGTGGCCGCTTAGGATCTTGGATTGTACGGTTGTAGGCATGGCAAAGGCGGACACCAGCAAGTCCGAGCGAGGTGTACTGTCGCCCAGAAATGCCTGAAAAGTGCTCTGAAAGTTGAAATTTGGGATCCATCAAATATCCTTATATTTTCATGCCAAAATATATATATATATATATATACAAGGAGAACAGTTATTAGGGAATAAATGTCTGGATATATTACCAAGCAAAAGACGGCCGGAGTCTTAATACCAACGACTCAAGCTACATCACCCTAAAGCGGGCAATCAGTCGGCAAAGTCGGCGCTACCTCAATTCACTGCGTTGCCCCTGCGCACCAACGTGTACCAGCTACTCGCCGCTCGCATTAGCCGCTGATATGTACGTACCGGGGCAACCCGCCACCTTCGTGCGTCACATCTCGGGCGTCAAACGGAGGCTGCTTTGCCCTTTCAACAACCCCTTCAGCTTTGAGTTTTTGATTTTGCTTTTCAGTCATGACAGGCAAGCTTCTTTTCCGCTCAAGCACATTTTCGTCACATTCATGTCTGCCCAAGCTCAAACAACGCCTTCAAACAAACGCACGCTTTCCGACGACGACGACGACGACTCATTATTGCTATAAAGCGACGGCTTCTTCCAACCTCCCTTCCGTCACCGCGTACTCATAATCCCCAAATACCCATTTTCCGCCCTCGCCCCATCAAATTATGAGCGATATTTCAAGCCAGGGCAAGGCGACTCCCGGCCGGCGTCGCCAGCCGCGCAATGGCAAGGCCGCTGCTGGTCAAAAAGCCTACGCGTCCGAAAACGATGCCGCCATGTCCGACAACCATCATACACCGCAGACTCCCAGCAAGACCGGCGGCCCTGCGTCTCCAGCTCCCGGCAGTATGCCCTCCGCCCAGTCCAACTCGAATAAGCAGCGAAACAAGAACAAAGGAAAGCCCCCCAACAAGAATGCGCAGCAAGTGTCGCCTGAGTCTCTGAAGCATGGCCGCTCGACACCGCCGCACCGACCGGGTTCGACCAAGTCTGGCCTCACGACGGCCTTTGCGGGCGCTACTTTCCATGCATCGCCTGCGCCATCGGCATTGCCAATTCCCAGCTTCCTTGCAAAGTCATCTGGCGACTCGCCCTCTGGCGGGAGGCTGAAGACTATTGATCCTCAGTACTCTCCGCCAGCGAATGGCACAGACGCGACACCATCCTACGCTGCGTCGGCCCCCAAGGCAAACGAATCGCCTCTGGATTTCATGTTTCGCGCCCAAAAGCAGGAGAGAGAGCGTCAGAATATGCAGACTCAGCCGCCCCCGCACAACGGATCTCCATCGCAGTATTCGAATCAGTACCCCCAGTCTCCGCCAAGGTCGGCCGGACATCAGGCCGGGCGCTCTGCCGCGAAGCAAACTCAAGGCATCGACAGGGCAGAGCTGGATGGCACTCCTGGCTACTCCATCGGCCCTGCATTTTCCACTCCCTACCACGAACGCATCAATGCTGCCAAGGCCGCTCGCCATGGATCGCAACAGCAGCACTCCTCTCTCAACGACTCTTCTGCTCAGAACACTTCGTCTGATGATGCTACTGCCGCATTGAAGAAGTTTCTTTTTGGAGGAAGCAATGGCCAGGCTGGGCCGAAACCCTCCCTGTCTTCCGCGCCTCCTACACACCACCCTAATGCTGCGCCGCAGCAGGCTCCTAGTCAGATGAATGGCGCCGGTTACGGCCGCGGCGGCAACATCCAGGCTATGGAGAACGACCTCCGACGAATCTTGAAGCTGGACTCATCTACTTGAACATTATTGTGGCTACATATCATATATATGGCTCTTCGCTCGTGCTGTCTAGCAGCGTATGTGTTATTTTGTTTATGGGAATTTTTTGGTCTCGGAGTTTAGAATCTCTAAGGTCTCTTGCACAGATTTCTCTCGACTTGACTGCATAAATCCGCAATGTCAAACGTCCTCTGAGAATTATTCAGGTCGGCTACATTTCTCATGTCGGGTCACACAAAGAAGTTTCTTGTTGCATTTGATTTAATTCCATTTTGCTTCTATGGCATAGTTCAGGCGGGCGGCAATCACCATCTCACTTTGGGATCCATGGGTCTTTTTTTTAGTTCATAGGTTTTTCTTGGGGATGGGGTATATTCTGGTTCTGGATGTCGGCTTTTCTTTTAATATTGCATGTGACCTTTGAATAAGGCATCTGTGCACCACGTTTTTTGGAACTCGTCCTTTTGTTTTTTGCTTCATGGCCCTGCTGTTGTGATTTTATGATTAAAATGGTATGCGGGCATAGTGCAGGGTGTTTTTGTTTTGGAAGCAAAGATCTACGACACATTGATGGTAACACGGTGGATTATGGTGGTGTTACATATACTATGATACAAACTTGGGGTTGCTCCAATGGGCATCCTCTTTTTTTTTCTTCTCTTAAGAAATACAATTAGCTTCTGAGGGACAAGTTTCCGTCTGCTTCGTGGTTGTTTTGAGTACTAATATACATTAAGGTTCTTAAAAACTGGTTGGTATCGTTCGTTGCTTGCTGTCTTTGTTTCTTGATCTCTTGTTGCCGCTGTTGGCTCTCTTCTTACTGCTGTTTTCTCCTCTTCTTCTCACTGCGTGAAAAGGACATGCCGTGGGAAAGTAGTAAATACTTTGAGAAAAAGTCGGTAGCAAAGCCATCAAACTGGACATAGTCGGCTCCAAGACGATACGCAGCAGCAATGCCACTTACACATGCGACTTCGTGCATATTCTGGGGAAATTTTTTTGTTAATATTAGCAAAACACAATTTTTACCACCTCTGCTTTGTAGAATTTTGCGAGTAAATGTGGTTGAAGACTGGAAAACCCCGACTCACCACTAATGTCCAGGAACCCGCAAAACAGGTCCTGTTCTTGCCCTGAAGAAACATCATTCCCGGTACAACGCGCAGGTAATGCTGCCATCGGTGACCGAGCTGATGCCACCAATTCTTCTTGATGATTTTCTCGTTGTTTATCTTGTCGATTGTCCATAGGTGCTTTTGCTGCTTGTTGAGGAATATTGTCTGGTATACTGACTCCAGCGCGCCTGCTGCGTCGGTTCTGGTTTCCTGCGCGTGCCGGAATTGGTGCTGGTAGTTGGTGCAGTTAAAGGACATTTCGATTAGCCGCGGGTCATCTTGGTACGTGTATGTGTAGTACATTGGACTGAACCCGTCAGAAGAGGAACCCTTGGAGAATTCAATCTGGCTGCGCTGTTCGTCTGTTGTGGGATCCGCGCATAGCTCGGGCTTGAACCTTGTTTCGTAGTGGTTGTTAAAGTACTCGCTGTCCGAGTGTGTCACGGTAATGTCATCGTAGAATGCCGCGCCGCCGAGGACAAACTTTTCGCGCCAGGTGGCTGTCTCGCCTAGGATGCGAAGCGTTTCGTCGGCCAGCGTGCAGAGAACCATGTCGTCGAAGCGCTCTTCTGTTGTCTGCTGCTGCTGTCCGCCGCTTGTGCTGTCCTTGGTGCTTAAGACGACGCCGTTGCTGGCGGAGCGGGATACGACTTCTTGTACCTGGACTCCTGTGCGGATTGTGACGCCTTTGTTGGTTAGGTCCTCTTGCCAAGATGCGTAAAAGTCGTGCAGCTTGTCAAAGGTGTACATGGTTGGCAGATTGGGCAGGAGAGTCTCGCTGTCGTAGTCCCAGAGCTTCATGTTTGGGTCGTTGAAGAGCCTCTCTACGATGCCGCAGGGCACTGTTGCGGTTTGGTTGCCGGTGCCGAGAAAGAGGGCGATGAGCGGGTAGACCATTTTGTCGCCGAAGCCGCGGCTGAACATGAAGATACGCAGCATGGTCGAGATGGGCACGATGCCGAGCACGGGGAGGGTGTACTTGATTGTTTTCAGGAAGAAGCCGAATTTGCGAATGTCGGCCGAGTATTCCTTTAGGAGCTGGCTGGGGAAGCAGTTTGTCCAGAAGCCTTGCTTGCCTTTGCCAAAGGAGACTTGGAGGCGCACATCTTCGGGTGGGTAGCCTTGCTGGCGGAAGAAGTTGAATGTGTGCTTAAAGATCTGTTTGGTGGTGTTAGAGTATTCCTGTTGATGGTGTTGGGGGGGAGTGGTGTAAGTGAGTATTTACGGATGAGCCGCCTTGGACACCATTGTTCATCCACGAAGCGCCATACTTCTTTTCGTCTATCGGGATTGACGAAGCTTGTCCACCCACGACAGGTTCCTTCTCGAGGAGTGTCACTTTGAAGCGATCTGGGTGGTTGGCCAGAGTGGCGGCGCAGGACTAACATGTGGTTGGTGAGTGCGTCACGATGAGTGCAGGGTAGATAGTCTTCTCACCATGCCAGCGGCACCACCGCCAATGATGACAATATGCCGTGCTCCGTTGCTGCTAGTGTTTGGCATCTTGAGTTGTTTGGTTTTTTAGATGCAAGTCCTGGGTTTTTGCGCAAATTGCGCGATGCGAGGTGGTGATTATCATTTTCCGATTGCTGTGAATGTTTAAGATTATGCCGATCGAGGGGTGATCGTCATCGATATTCGCGCCAGCGAACATGGGAATTATATATGGTCGACAGTAATGCGCCCTTGAACAGATACGGTCAAAATAAACAAATCTGGTGGAATATTTCGATGTATATTTCACAACGCCATTCGCATGGGAGCACGCTGTGATGTCAACGACTAGTCTGTCCCTGTCATTACATACGCTATAGAGACATGGTAGCGTGCACAGTGGCAATACTATACCACAATGGCTGAATATTTAGAGTAGTATACCTAAAAGCAAACATAACCAAGAGAAGAGACTTTTCAAATTGAAAGCACAATTGATATGTTGCAAACACACATGCGACAGCTACCCTACAGCGTGCACAGTCAAACGCGACCTCACGTGTGACCGCGCCCACCACATCACCCACCTCTCACATCTCGACAGGCTGTAATCTTGCGGCAGCGAGATATAAAAAAAACGTAACAATAGGCTGGTTACAAAATGGCAGGCCGTGAAGTCATTAGCATCGACAGCGATTCAGACTCCGATGACGATCTTCGTCGCGCCATTGCCCTCTCCCTCCAGGATCAAAACGGCACATCTCATTCTACGGATGCAGCAAGCGACGAAACACAGCCAACAGAGACCGGCCCATCATCAGGCGTTACACTTGGATCACTACCTCTTGACCGCAAGCAAATGGAACAAGAACGTCTCGAGAGACTTGCAAAGAAACGCGGCCTGCCTGCGGAAAATGGACCAAACGACGCCTCAGGACCACCTACAAAGAAGCAGGCTACAGCTGAACCAACAAACTCATTGCCGCTGAAATTCCCAGATGGGACTGTGAAACGCACTTGGACTAGGGGATATCCACGGACGTCTGAAGACATTACCATTGAAGAAGTCTTTCAAAAGGAGGACTTGCAGCTGGCTCTGCTGTCGTCGTTTCAGTGGGATGAGGAGTGGATGCTGTCCAAGGTGGATTTTCCGCGTACGAAAATATTGTTGCTTGCCTTTGCAAGCAGTGAAGAACAGGTAACGACTTATCAAAGCTGCAAAATCTCATTTGAGGACGTCAAGGCTGACTCGAACTGTTCTGGCATGTAGAAGCAGCAGATGCGATCCAACGTCCCATCAAACATCAAGTTCTGCTTTCCACCCATGAACGGGCCGGGATCAATGCATTCCAAGCTCCAGATATTGAGATATTCAACTCATCTACGCATAGCTGTACCTACCGGTAACCTGGTCCCTTACGACTGGGGCGAGACCGGTGTGATGGAGAATGTAAGCTTGAAGAAATTACCCCTGATCATAAACGCTACACGCACCCCTCCAGCCGTGCGTTAGGCGCTTGCCGTTGGTACCTTATATACAGGGATGTATATATGATCAGTTAACATGCGCGTTTAGATGGTGTTTCTTATCGACCTCCCCCGCCTAGAGGACAATGGTGCTGCAAGTCTTCGGCCGGCCGAAACGCGCTTCAGCAAAGATTTATCCCGATTTTTATCGGCAGCAGGGGTGGATGATAAAATGGTCAATAGTTTGCGCAACTATGATTTTAGCGCCACGGCAGATATTGGATTTGTATACTCAATGTACGTGTGTTCGTACCATCACGGGGAAACCTCGCTGCACATGCCCTGTTTGTTGGCTGTGGTTGCATTATGCGGTATCCTTGTGTCGCGGATTTCGCTGACTGGATATTCAGACCGGGTAGCCATGTGGATGCGTCCAGAGACAGAGTCGGTGAGTGGCCGAGCGCGACTTCTGCGGTACGCCTAATTGTAGTATGTTTTTTTGTCTAACCGTTTTACAGGCTATTGCGGCCTGGGAAGCTCAGTTCGGGAGCTAGCGTCAAATTGCAGAACTTCAAATCAGGGTGATATTGATCCTGATACTGATGTCGACGTCGACGTTGCTGTGAGTTTACAGTCTAAGCCTTGCTTTAGGGATACCCCTCTCTAACTAGTCTCGTCTTATAGTGTGCGTCCCTTGGATCTCTAAATTGTGATTTTATATCTGCTATATACAACGCCTGCAAGGGTAAGTCACAATTGCCACCGTGCATTCTCACAAGTTCGGCATCGCCGAAAACGTATATGTATGCCTGCGCCTGGGAACAGTACCCACTGACACCACCCTCATTAGGCGACGACGGTATGAAAGAGTACAACCAACGCACATCCCGAAAACCGGCTACTAGTAAAGATACCCGGCCATCTAAACAGCTACGAGATGGATTCCGCATATACTTTCCAACAAACGAGACCGTCACCGAGAGCAAAGGCGGCAGGCGAGTGAGTAATCTTAAAAAACACTTCAACCCACATAATCGCACAAGGATACTCTTTTGCCAGAATATATACCATGGGCTGAACAACTACTGCGAATTACTCAACTGACCAGGATGCAGGCAGCGGGAACAATCTGTCTACAAGCGAGGTGGTGGCGATCCGCTACCTTCCCAAGAGAGCTTGTGCGGGACTGTGTCAACAACAGACCAGGGTTGCTGATGCACACCAAGGTCATGTTTGTGCGCAGACGACTATCACCAGAATTGAAAGCTGCAACGGCAGAAGAGGGACAAGCACCCGAAGCATCACGGACAGAGGAGGCGGCGGCAAGATCCGCTGCACGGCCCCTTGGATGGGCATATGTCGGGAGTGCGAATCTGTCTGAGAGCGCATGGTAAGTTGACGGCGTCCTTTTTTTTTTTTTTTTGCTTTCCCTTGGCTCATAGCGCTCCATCTGCTTTGAAATTATTTTCAAGTCTGCAAGTCCTTACAGAAAACTAACTGCTTTTACGCTTTTTCCGCCGCTACAGGGGCAAGCTCACGAAAGACAAGGCGACAGGCAAACCCAAGATGACTTGTCGAAATTGGGAGTGTGGCGTATTGCTGTCAGCCAACAGGGTCTCGCCAAGTCTGGGAAGCGCACAAGCGACGGGTAATAGTATGAGCACGTTTTCCGGCGTGGTGCCTGTCCCGATGCGGGTTCCGGGATGCCCGTACGAGGCGGGCCAACTACCGTGGTTCTTTTCTGGAGATGAGTGAAAGAAAACGCCCATCTAATAAGACTACGGGTTAGCTACATTTGGCATGGCCCGGAAAATGCTGCTTATCAATACACAGGATTATTATGAGAGCAGAAAGTGTTCGTGTCCGCTTCCTCGGATGGGAAGAGTAGTCGAGCAAGCCTTCACCATTGTTCGGGCCGGTATATCGCAACACCTTACTTTAGGGAAGCCGTTACGCTAAATAATTGTAGCTGTTTCTTTTTCAGCTTTACAGGCATTGCAAAGCTCGTGCAGCTGCAGACACTAGTTGTCTCGCCCTGCAGGGAGGGAAAACAAGGAATTCAGGGAAAGCGATCTGCCATTCTGTATCGACAGTAGGACTGTCTCATTCAAAGAGCAGGACTGCCTTTGAGAGGCAGCCAAGGGTTCCGAGCATGCAAAGAGCTGATAATTATCATCATCAAGCTAGCTTCTTTGAGTAATAGTACTGGTAGTAACTGTTGATAGAAATTCCCTGCTGGCTTTCCGCTCAGACGTTGTGGATTCCGCCCCAAAAACGTGGATAATCGCCGTGGCACTCACCGAACCCCCTTCTCTCTCCTTCTCCGTCCCCTGTCAACCTGGACGACAGGGATCAGGCCTGTCTTTGTTTTGTGCCGTCCAAGGACGAGAACTCCACCACCCAGCTACCACTAACATGTACGAGTATGTAATAAAACATGACCTGATGTTGATGATAAACCACTCCTTTGTTTTCTTCATTTTCTGGGGCATAAGCGGCGGTCGCCGAGCGGAGGCTTTGGCCCCTCCCGCTGCGGATAATCCGCCCCTCTTACAGCTTGTCATGATCCTTGTCCCGCTGGGTGTTTTCTTTCCCTCCAACAACGCCACGAAGTTGGGACTGCATAATATCCGAAATAGCGTGGTTTGTTATTTCACTTCAAACAGGGGCGTTGGCATATTTGATTCGCTACCGACTCTTGGGAAGAGAGCACCGAAGGAGGAGGACTGACAGATGTGGTCAGTTGAGGCGTTTGTGCTGTGGGAACTTGATGTCGGTAAGGGATACTTGGCTATGCGGATGAACGCGAGGTCCACGGACATGCCGTATCATGGGTTCGGTAAGAGTGAACGAGTGGGTGTGTCTGTAGAGTAGCAAATGTGGACGAGTAGTGCTTGAGAAGACATGCCGCACTCCTTCCACTGTCTAAACGAACTCGCGCGATTGGGGCAACCCTTCGTACTAACAAGTAACGATATGATTGACTTTTGATTGGTGCTTTTGGTGTGTCGTGATAGTCCAGCATGTGAAAGCAACACACTCGAAAGACCGCTAGTGGCGATCTAATAGCTGAAAGTCTAAAGGCCCGTCGTGTTGGTCGGGCTCTAGTATCGGAGATTTTTTCGCTATACTGGATTGGTTTTTTAACGTACTCTTAAAGTATTGAACCTAATTGCAAACTTCAAGGGTCCGTGCTAGTGGCTTTGTGAAGGGCGGGTGAACGGCTTGGGGCACGATTCTTAAACTCTATCGTGCTAAAATCGTAGGACACAAGGTATCCAAGCAGGAAGCGCAACTGTACCTAGCTATCTATTGCCATAGTCTACCGCTATAGTTCAGTCAACACTGCGGAATTAATGAGTCGTCATCATACGCCAGAGACTTGGTTATTAGCTGGTGACGAATGGAGCGGTGCCGTCAGGTCCGAGCGCGAGTACGCTGCCATGCTCGTGTTGGCGGCGATTGCCGTTGCCCTCGTTTACTCGGCTGTCGGCTAGATGATGCGCGGCCCGGGCTCATAAGAATATCCGCACTATACGAGTATTTCCTCAATTGTAACATGGAGCTTCTTCCGGCATCCAGCAGCCTTCCACACCACCAAAATATTACTTTAACCCTCTTTGGACACCCCGTGAGCCTCGGCACTCGACGCGATAGGAATTTCGTCCTGTTCGAAACCCTATGCACAGTTGTAAAACCGTGTAAGGTCATCTGTAACGGACAGAGGCCGGACTGTACAGATAGACTAGTTCTGTTACTTGCATAGCTCTCCGGTGCGTAAGTACGCGTACGTTTGTACCTAACGTGGTACGAAAATGACGATACCCACTATGCATACGCAGCGTGAATAAAACATTCACCAACATTTACTTGTGTCCCTCGCGGTAGCCGGACAGGCGTCCCGCATCTCCCACCACGTCAAGTTCCGAGGCCCGTTGTCTTCCGTAGGCCGGCGACACCGCCGTCTAACGTCGCTTAGAAAGGCAGCCAGCTTATACAGTATTTGCCATTGACCTGGTAATGAGAGGTGAGTGCTCATCGTCGCTTGAAGGTCCCGTTTGCCCGCAAACTGCGTTTCTTGGACTTGGAGTTTCCTCAGACATTGACCCAGAAACAATTTAATACTGTAGTTGAATACGTGCTAAAGAACAAACCTCATTTGAGATTTGCGTAGCTAGTTTGTAAACCAACAACGTGGAGAACGCGTTTATAGGAGGGCAATCTTTCTTAAACTACACCGTTTTGAAAAGTAATGCGTTGCCAGGAGGCGGTAGACGAGACGGAAGCTACTGCTTTTTTTGACAGCTACCAAATCTGAGGGCCAAATGAACAACGCTTGTGGGCAAGTAGAGGAGCTGCGGCACTGGAAACGGGACTAGGTCGGTCGCTGTTAGACTGGAGATGCGCCAGGCGGCGCCATGGCTTTGCTGTAATACTTTGCCACTCGAATTAGGTAGTTGCCTCACACCTAGATGGGCATGTCGGCTTCAACATGCCTGTAGTGGAACTGAGTCTAGCATCGCGTATTGCGTGGGTTGTTTTTCTTGCTTGACTTGGAAGAAGAAGCGGACCGACAACGACTCTAGTTGCGTAGTGCATCCTTGATTGGTCCATCTATGGCGTCGCGGCTTAATGGGCTCTTCTGCTCGTCTCCTCAGGCTCTATCCAATCGGAAACAAAGCACATATCATCTCTCACATCTCTAGTGCCACCTGAGGATCTTTTAGTGATTTCTGTTGGGCCAGGAGTGTCTCCCTTTTTGGCTTTAAACTCTGTTCTGTACGAACAGATTGCCGGCACGTGGCAACACGTTACTCGTAGGCAGTTAAAGCAGGGTCGGAATAGGCTCTCGCCTGTTGTGGGACCCTCTAGTATATATATTTCCGAAAAGCAATCATTGCCGACACAGCGCATAGTTGGATTCATATGATGCGAATACTGTAACTCGCACAGAAATCAGTTGACTTGGCGCGGTCTGGTTCTAAAGATCGCGGCTATGCAATCGTTTAAGATGTGAGTGGAACAGCAATGGTGTGCAGGATCTGGTTCCACACAGACTGCAGTCCATCGAATCCCTGTCATTGTGGTCGCAGGCCGTTTTCGAATCTGTCTCAGCCGCGCAAATGCCCGGCCAATGATAACCGGGGAACTTGGAACTCCCCCACGGCCAATGTTCGCCGGAAACAGAAAGAGAGGCAGCCCACATTTTGGTATCGGCAACCATCAAGAATACGAGCAGCGTTCGTCTTTAGCGCCCATGCGTGACGGCTTGCGGCTACAAATGAAACCGTATAACGGCTTCCGGTTGCACTGGCGCGATTTCGAGCGCATAACGCGAATTCTGGGCGAGGGGAGGAGAGAGATACCGAGCGTCATGTTGGCCCGTGCAGCTGAATCTGTGTTGATCCGGCGTCGCCGACTCCTGTCCTCGGGGGACATGTTTAGTGGCTCTTTCAGGGCCTGCGTTGTAGATAGGCGAACGCCTTTGGGTCAGAGAGGACATCTACAGCCCTGTCAAGCTGCAAGATGGAGAAAACAAGCAGACACCCCTGGTCTTCTTTGTGAACGGTCCAATAGCTGCTCCATCGCCGAGGGCTGACCTCGACCCGTAGTCTTGAAAGTGGAGACGCCATCTCGCAGCGAGCCTCTATCTGTCACCTGTTGAGATCTCTGGCGCACCGAAGCTGTACAGCACTGTTCGACGCACTAAGCTTACAGTGTCCACGTCTCAGCAGTTGCGTAGTATCTTTAGTCGAGTGTACATACGATGCAAGTGACAAAGGGCCTATAAATTCAAGCGACGACGGCTAGCATACTTTGTCCGGTACAGTATTAGCGTCTGGAGCTACTGTGGCACCGTTTTACATAGCGCGGGAGGGAGCGGGAGCAGACGAAAGTGCCAGAGAAGGTTAGGTATTATAGAACGAAGTCGAACAGAGCCGACGGGACTTGAAGACCCTGGAGTGAAAAGGCTGGCATGGGTCTGCAGTGGCAGCAGTCTTGGCCGGGCACCATGACGCGATGCGATGCGCTTGACAGATTGTGGAGTCGCGATCTCTTCTTTTTCGCTTGCATAGCTGTATGGACTACTGCTCACAGATCAGTAATTGCATGACTTGGGAAGGCCCTGTGAATACGGAACAGAGCAAATAGCTTACTTTTTGGTACACTCCAGGTCATGGCTTCTTTGTGATGGCATCTGAAAGTGGTGGATAAAGGCAAATGCAAGCCCACTGTTCGAAGACCGATACGCCAACGTCGAGCAAACGGGCAAGGGAGCCTGGCCAGCTATTGCTATAGCTCGGATGTATTTTAAGACTGGATGCCTGCTATTTTGGGGAAACCGGGGAAATCAAGGCAGCAGGAAACTAGTAATAATCGTAGAAGTCCAGGCGAAATGGACTTGGGACGACGACGAAGGATGATTGGCTCCGCTGGTGGTGGTGGTGGTGGTGGTGATGCATGAAGTCGTTGGGTAGTGGGCTACAGCACCAACAGTTAGTAGGTGTGCACCTGTCCCATGGCGGTGTGGGGCGCACAGCAGACTCGATCGTCTCACGCGGAACAGAAGAGAGAAAGGTGGTGTGGTGTGCATGTGAGGAGCAAAAAAAAAGCACACTAAAGCAAGGCACAATAAGGGCCACAAGCAGGTACCAAGGGTTGTATCCGAAGGCCAATCAAGAGGGCGGAAGCTTGGGTGTCGTGATGAATGTGAGAAAACCCTAAACATAGGTGAGTACTCGTAAGCAGCCAGGACAAAACGAGGGGACAGACGGACGGGAGGAGGGGAGGCGGTTAACTTTCTGCAAAGGAGAGAGGGGTAGGTAATTAGGGACACGGCTACCTAATCCTTAGATTTAAGCCACCACTGCAGCTGGCACTGACGCTCCAAGGTAGGTAGCAGCTTGCCATAGCTCGGTAAGAAGTAGGTCGGCAGGCACAAGAAAGTGCATCTTATTTCCGTAGTACTAAAGTATTTTAATATCATTTAAAACAAAGGGGAATTAGATGAAGAATAAAACACGCAAAGCATTAGTAGGTGAAGGAGTTGCCGGTCTTGTATGACAGCTCGTACCTGCCGCTGTGCTGTAAGATTCGTTTGTCTCCTCAGGTTACTATTTACCTACAGTACCTACCTACTCACTACCTAAGGTAGTAAGGTAGGTGCAGCTTGAGAAGGAGCGAGAGAAGGAAGGAGCTAGGTACCTACCTATCTCCGCTTTAAGCAATTTTCCAGTAATCCCTGGCCGTCCCTAAGGTAGTACTAGGTAGTAGATGATTTTCTTCTTCTTCTTCTTTTTGTTCTTCTTACAACAAGGCCAGTATTACTGGGTATGTACGTATTCCGCTTACCGTCAAGGCAGCTGAGTCGGCTTATTTCTTTCTTCCTCATTCATCGTCCTTGTGCAATATCCCTCCTTGGGGTCATCACATTGCAATACCGTCTGCTTCAAATGCAGCCCATGTTTGCTGACCCCGTCTACAGTACATACCTACGAGTACAGACTTACCGAGCGCGATTAGGTTTGCCCCCTCCAACTTCAACTGCCTCGGGCAGCAAGGGTGCGCCGCCCAGTGAGATGGTGCCCGCTGTCCCCGCTAAAACAAAAGGCCTACCCAGGCAGCATCACGCCATCCCTACACACTACTGAGCGCCACGGCTCCAAAAGCCATCGCACTAGCGCGATCCACCCACTGGCACACATCAACTTCCAATGCCGCAAACGACGACACCCATATTCAACTTCTCTTGAAACCCGAGCCAGCCAGCAACGAATGGGGACCGTCAAGTGGTGCCGAACCCCCCGCAGGCCACTGATGATGCACTGATGCGCAGCACAGCACAGGCGCCACGATCCCCTCCGTCTCGCCCAAATCGGCCCATCCCTCTGTTCTGTTCCCAGTATACGAGTACTCGTAATGTGAGGCCGTGGTCCAGCACACAGTACACTCTGTACCCACTGCAACGACGCTGGATGGCTCGCGCCCCACCACGGAACCACAAACACTCGCAGTCGCCCGAGCCAATGGCAAGCCGATCCGAACTCGACCGGTTGGTACAGGCCAGGATACAACAGTGTGCTTCATGCCACTAGCCACAGGACACGAATCTGCGGTTGAGTGCCGCGCTCTAAGAACCTACAATAGGATGGTATCATCAGCGAGGATGAGAGATATTTAAAAAAGCTGCCGCATTCGTTCCACTGCGTTTCGCGAGGGCGTATTGTGTGAACTGTGACTGACACCTCGACCTGGCCCAACCTAACCTGTTGACTCGCGCTACTGCATGTCATCGAATCGGATACAACCCGGACTGGTTTCGGCCTTGGCTGTGGTTGGCCGCAAGTATCGTAAGCAACCACAGTGGTTACGGAGGCGAGTACGCTACATGATGCTGCAACACCCAGGCAGGACAGCGCCTTCAACGAGCCTCTGCCAGTGCTACGGTAACTACTCGTACATCGCAGTTCACGGCGTGAATCGTGCGGCTCTACTACATGCAGTACCGCCAACTACTACACACCCCACGCGCACGATTGCTCCAAAAGGCATCATGAATGGCAGCTTCTGCGAGTTATGACAGAAATGTTGCACACTAACCGTAAGCGTGCGATTCCTGTCCTTGTTTGGCCCGCCGTTGTCTACAGGTCCACCCCCAATGTCACACACTCTGTCTTGCCTGCGACGCTGCCTACTTGATGAATCGGTCGTCTGATTTTTCGGCTGGAGCGCTCGCTGGTAATACGCTGACAAGGCAATCCGTGTGCCCCGGCACAGGCCTGCCTCGCCCCATTTAAGATGGCGATACTGGCAATGCACGGTTCGACAACTAGCGTCCAGTCCAGACAAAGTGGTGACGCGAGACATGCCTGGGAGGGTAGATTGGTGACAATGACGCTGTGTTTCGCGAGAGAAAGCTTGCTATTTACGGAATCACCCGCCTTCGAGCCAAGGGGCGGCCGGGCGTTGTCAGGCTTTTGGTGTTCTTGGTCATTCATCAGTGAACTGAGCACTGTACACGGCAAACCGCCCCCACCCCACCACAATGAAGGGCAACGGTAGGTAGTAATTACTTGAGGTTTCTCTCATCGTTGCAGCATCATCAGTGTATTGCTACCTCGGCGCTTTGCGCAAGTTGGGGTATGCAGGGACAAGGCCGAGTCGAAGAGGTTGCCCAACCCGTGGCATGCCGCGTGTATCGAACCAGTGGGACCCCCTTTCCAAGAACTATGTACACTGGTGTTCACTGATGAATGAAGCTGCATAGAAGAAGACCATGGACGAGCTCAGCTCGGGTTTTGCAGCTGGAACCGCTGTGAGCTTCTCTCCGAGTAGGACTGGATGGAAACAACGAACAGCGAGGCGCAGAGAATATGGAAGCGGCAAAGACACCATCGACTTCATAGACGCCGAGTTATCACGTCGCAGAGACTAAAAAGCCACAGCGGGTGCATTGTGGTCGCAAGCAGTAAAAGAGGAGCTACAGCAGTGGCACTCGTCAGCGCTACCCTACGACTGCTTGCTCGTAATGGAGGGTAATGGTTGGCGCAGAAGACCACTTGCAGTTGGGTACGTCCGACTCCTGATGGGGGGAGGACAGCGCTATGCTACCCACAGCCAGGCTAGGTTTGTTGCGTTGCAGAAAACGTCCATCGCCACTATTGCTCGATCCATGTTGATAAGTGTGCCCATTTACGGAGAAGGGGCCGGCGGACAGCGGGCGAGCAGCGGAGACTACTGCACCTGAGCCGCGGTGGTGAGGGTGGTGAGGGGGGAGCTAGAGCTAAAGCCGACTAGAGCCAGCTCGGTAGTCGTAGAGCTGCAAGCAAGCAAGCAGTCAGAGAGAGCTTGGAAAGGTGGGGGGGGGGGGTATGTATGACTCTGGTTAGTGTGCCCATTGTGCATCCACCTTTCGGCCTCCGCCGTTTTGTAAGTACTCGTACCAGGGGACAAGAAAGGCAGCTGGATGGCTTCCGTGTACATACATATATACATTCAGCGATGGGTTGAAGAGCCGCGATTTGGACAATATTTAGTATAACGAGTTGTAGCATTTAAAGCGCGGAAAACACGCCAATACAGTGCATGGTTTTGAGCGCGCGTTTTGAAGGCGGAATGCCGTCTTGTTTCTTGGTCTTGCTCCGGGCGGGCCCCGCTCTCCCGGCGGCCGTGGAAGGACCCAGCAAAAGGGCCACCCCCACAGTCGTATACGTCCGTAGTCATAATGCCTGTTTGCGAGTAGTTCATGGTCAATGTTCACACTGATGCGTCCTGGTGGTTTGCGCGCTCGCTGGAAAATACACCATACACCCCCCCCAGACGGCAAGAGTTTTGGCATTTTCCGTTCATACAAACTGCGAATAGGCACTAATTGTGTACAGTTATAGGATATGATACCCGAGAAGTAGTATACATGTTTATCCACCGGCCGAGCCGCAACCGAGACAGGAGCGGACATTTCCATGGCATGGCATGGTACGGCCCAGCAATCCTTTCTACTACGTACGGTACAATTCAACAGTTACTAGACTCATAATAGTTCAAGCCGGTAGGTGCTAAATACTACCAAGGTAGCAAGGCATCTCTGGCCTGGCAAACTCGAGGCGGGGATCGTCACCAGCACCCGCCCCTTGCGGCTCTTTAAACTTTATACTAATCACTCTCCATCCTGTCCCAATCTGGTCCCTCTTCTAGACCGCACTCGGGGTCCTCGTCCCACGCCCTCCCATCTCGGCTACCCTACTTGTTGCTACTACTCGTACATACCCATACCTTTTTACCCGTTCCGTCTTTCCCTTCTATTCGCAATGCTTCTGTCGAGTGTGAGAGTACGTATGTTCTATACCTTGCCATACAACCTACCTTACCTATCTACCCTGGGCACCCGTTATCAACTCTACGCTTTAGTTTAGTACCTACCTACCACAACCTGAAGTGCAGGAATATTCTCGGCCACCCCCCCTCCCCATCTAACCATCACCATACGCATACACACACACCCCAATCCTTGGACATCTTGTTCCCTTATTGACCCAACTTTTTTCTTTCTTTCTTCGTCTTGGCTCCTTTCTCTTTTCGTTGCCAGTCCTCTCTATCACTCTTTGCCTTGCCTACCTCATATCCTGTCAAAGTACCGCTCTGTTCACGGGATGCTGGATGTACTTGAACTGGTCTCTTCCCAAACCTATTTGTGCCATCCTACTACCCATACACCTACCTACCTTACATACTACTCGTAGTAGTTCCTTCCTCCTACTTTAAACTCTGTTCTTGCCTCCCGGAAGTTAATCCAAACCTCTTCTACTACTCCTTCCCGCATTTACGGAGTAGTCGCTCCTCAACATACTTCCCGCCTCCGCCTCCCGCCTCCCGAGTCGATAAACATTTGGCCAGCACAAACTCTCTTTCTGCAGCTTCAAGGCTCGTTGGTCAGACTCACCACACGACCCAAGTCGGCGCAAGCCACCCACAGCATCGACATTTCATACCCAGTCCCAGGGCTGTGCCAGGTGTCGTCCAAAGCTTCTCAAGACGCCTCGACAAGCCTCGAAAGCTCGCGACGCCGGCAAGGTTCTCTCTCTAGTCCTTGCGTATAGCATCTACATCCTCCACGCCTCCATTTGCCTCTGGTGGCTGGACGCCCGGAAACACTGCCTGCATTGCAATCGCTCAGGTATCTCGCTCGCCCCCAACGATCTCTAGGCGGTACCTGTACCTGAAGTCGGAAGAAGAGAAGAAAAAAAGGCCTGGGCTCTTCGAGAAACAAGTGCCAGACCAATCAAGTTCTTCCGGTTCTTTTTTCCCTCCTCTCTAATATCTTCTTGCCCACTTCCTCCTCTCTTCTTTCCATTCTTCTTCCACATAACAAAAACAACGCAACCCCAAAGACGAGTCTAGTACTTTCTCAACTCCTCGTCTTTCTCACTTACACTATTTTGATTTTGGCTTCTTTGGCCCTGCCCCGGCATTCAATAAGCTCCGGCTCTATGCTTACAGCTTGTCCTGCTTGGCGCATCAAATCGGTCAAATTCTAACCCTGTTCTACCTCATCATTCCCACAAGCAAGCTTCCCATCTAAGCTTTGGCGCAAACGTACGTCAAAACCCCGTCGTCATGGATAATCACTCCATGCCCCTCGAGCCAACCTTTCGAGGTCATGTCTCCAGCACTCTCGATGCCCTCGTCCTCTTTGAAGCTTGTCTCTCTGGTATCCTCAACCATGTGCCTCGTCGCCCTCATGACCGCGAGCGTCAGGACCTCATCAAGAGCGGCAACATCTTCATCTATGAGGAGCATGCTTCGGGCATCAAGCGCTGGACAGACGGTGTCTCTTGGAGTCCCAGCCGCATCCTCGGCAACTTCCTCATTTACAGAGAACTCGAAAAGCCCTTTCCTCCTGGCGAGAAGAAGAGAGCGCTCAAAAAGTCCAAAAAGTCTCCCCAGGGTATCTGCAAGACGGAGGCTGCCACCCGCACCAACATGAACTTTGCGGCTTCGGCCCTGGACTCTGTTTCTTCTGCCAACAAGGATCAGGAGCGCTCCCTGATTGGGTCCCTCGTCGACTCATACCCCTTCAAGCCCGACGGCTTGATCAAGAAGACAATCAGCATCGCATTTAACGGAGTCGCCCACCACCTGGTTAGCTATTACAGTGTCGAAGACGTCACTCAGGGCAGGCTTAGGATTCCTGGTCAGGACATGCGCGTGTCCGGCATTGTCCCTCGGACAGAGCTACTCCTGTCGCAAAACTTTCGAACCCCTATTGACGAGCGCGAATATGCAACAGTGGCGGATGAGCGAGATGCGTTGGTTGCTTCGTACAATGCCCAGGTGCCTTACCACCAAGGCAATGGCCCTGTGTTGCAGCGCGCCATGAGAGAGGGCAATTTGCAGCATGCTCTTCAGGCGCAATACAGCCACCAGCGCGAGATGGAAGAGCAAGAGCAGATGCACCAGCTTCCGCCCCCACAAGAGCCATCTCCAACCATGTACGGCTACGGTCAGCATCACGCCCCAGCTACCAACGGATATAATGTCCACGCTGGCAGCTTTGGTCCTCCGGCTATGGGCCATCCGTACATGGCTCAGGTGCAGACGGGCAACTATGCGCTTGATCCGGCGCGCACAAACCGAGTCTCTACGTCAAGCGCCAGCATTGGGCAAGACTTTCCTCGCCAGCTCCCGTCCAACACGCCTCCACGACGCCATTCTCACTTTGACGTGGGCGCTGGCGCTCATGACATGGGACACCTATCGTTCAGCTCGACTCCGGAAAGCCGTCCCATGACGGGAAGCAACCCATACCTCAACCAGCAGCCATATCTGTTTCCTCCTCAGCAGCGACAGAGTCTACCAGGCCCCGATGCCGGCATGTTCCCTCCTCCCATGACGGGTCGTATGAAGCCCGAGCAGGATGACGTGGCTGCTGATGATGGCCTTGGTCACTCAATGAGCTTGGAGGACCCTAGCGTGTGGCAGTTTGACGGACTGGACGGCAATGGCGACCAGCAGTATTTGCAGGGGCCGTGGTCCAACGGATCCAATTCAGTTCATCGCGGTTAGGGCTTGAGGGAACCGGCATTTAGGGCGAACAGGATTAATGTGGTAACGCTGAACTTGGTGATCAACTCGTGGTACTTCAAGTAAGGTCCGGCCACACCCGGCCACCCACCGGGCCACGCTAAGCTGACGAGACGGAAGATATTGCCAACAAAGCGTTGCTGGCCAACAATTGTTTTGGACGGGACAGTTGTGTGCAAGCGAAAGTAAAAGCGACCAACTCTCTATACATGATTTCCGGGACCAGTCCGAATCTTGGGCATATACTTTGACCGGGATTCTTTGTCTTTTTTTTTTTTCCTACTCTCGTTTTTGTCTTGTCTTGTTGTAACTTTATTTCTCGTTTCTTCCTTCTTTCTTGTTTTATTTCTTTGCTGCAGCACCTTTCGAGGTTGCTTCTGTTTCTGTATATCGTTTGGTGTATTGATAGGTCTTCCCTGAAAGCCAGGGGTTCATTGGGCTCTTGCCTATGATTTTTTTCCCTTGGGTGTTTGGAGATGTTTCGGCTTACTGGGTATTTTGGTTTTTTGACTGGTGTTTGGACACGGATTGCCGCAAGGCCAATGGGAAAGGGTAGTCTTGATGTTGGCATACCAAGACTGCCCAGGTAACAGGAACACGGAACAGGCGTTTGTATTTTGTTATTGTTTTTACTGGAAGAGATACCATTACAGGCAACTGTCGTTTAGCAAGAATAGAAGAAGCGGTTTAATAAAGGTGTGCTCCATGACTTGTTGCGTGATTTGCAGGGCAATGTAATGTGACGATGAAGATTTCGGAAGGAGCTCTTTTGGACGGCATCAAATTTGGGTGTTTTATAATGTTGTAAAAAAATTCCGGGTTGCCTTTATAGACAGAGAATTTAGTAATCTCGAATAGACTCTTCGCCTTTCATTTTCGTGACGCCAATATGAACTATAGCAATATCGTGATTGGTAGAACAAGCAGAGCAGAACCCTGACCCTGAACCCTGGTGCGCGCGATTCCCCGCCTACGCCCGCTCCTTTTTCTATGGAACCCAACCCCAACCCAAGCCAACCATTTCACCAACCCACTCGGCAAGCGACCGACGACGACTGCAAGCGCGAAGCAGGAAAAAAAAAATAGACGCTTGCAACGTATATACCTCGACGTCTGCCTGGTCCAGCCTGCGTCGGTCCTTGTTGCGCCGTGAATAGTCTTCTAATCTTTTCCCTCTTGGGAGTTGGGCCACGCGACGCGGAACATTATGCTACTCCTTCAACCTGGCAGGCTGGTGCTTGCTGGTGGTCGTATATCGGCGTCTGCGTCGGTGTCGGCGTCCGTTTCTTCGACGAGGCTTGTGGTGCTTAATAATATATCGCCGAGGGGTGTTTCGTTACTTTGTGGACGGGCACAGGCACTTGCGAGGAGACAAGGTGTTTTCATTGCGCGCGAACAGCGCCGGTTTACTGCGTGAGTTTTTTTTGTCATGTCACGAATCGAATCGCCATATATGGACACTGGAAAAAACTGACAATTGACTCGGCTCGCTCTGTCTGGTCGAACAGCTCGAAATCTCAACCTCCACCTCCATCTCCGACGCCAAACGCTTCTCAACAACCTACAGAATCAAAACCAAAACTTGATCCAGCACAGAAAAACCCCGTCACCGCCGCTCTCCTTCACGAAGACATTTACAACCTCCCCAACTTTCTCACGTTTACGAGACTGCTTGCCGCCCCCGTCATTGGCTACTTTATCCTGCACGATGCCAATGTTTGGGCCGTCGGCCTGCTTGCGTATGCGGGCGTTACGGATCTGCTGGATGGGTGGATTGCGCGCCGGTGGGATCGCAAGACGGTTGTGGGCACGGTCATAGATCCTATGGCTGATAAGACTTTGATGACGGTTTTGACGGTTTGTCTTGCTGTCAAGGGCGCTTTACCTGGTAACTTTTTTTTCCCCTCGCTTCGCTCGTTTTATATATGCGTGTAAAAACGTGCAAGGGACGTTTGGCTAATTCGTTGGGTGTGGATATATATAGTTTGGGTAGCGGGCATCATTCTCGGAAGAGACGTCGGTCTCGCCATTGCTGCCATTTATTACCGTTGGATATCCCTCCCGCCGCCAAAGACGTTTGCACGATATTGGGACTTTTCTCTGCCGTCGGCTGAGGTCCATCCTACTACTATTAGCAAGTATAATACGCTGTTTCAGCTGGCGCTTGTGGGGATTACGACGTCTGCGCCGCTGATCCCGGCAGATTTGACTGGGGCGTTGACGATTATGCAGTATGTTTTTTTAGGGGACCTTATTTTCGATTGTGTGCGGTGTTTTTGTTTGCTAACGTGTGGTTGAATTTAGATATGTTGTTGCCGCTACGACGGTTTGGAGCGGTGCGAGCTATGTGTATACTAAAGACGCTGTCAAGATTCTGAATGCTCCGAAGAATAAGGCAAAGACAAAGGAGTAGACGGGGAATTCTTGGAAAGCACAAGAAAGAGAGGATGATGTTTTGCATGTGGAAGCGTGTTTTTTTTTTTTTTTTTAAGAAAAGTGGTTATTTGTTATTGGCCATGTAATGGAACATGGTGTTGTAAATTTATGCTAATATCAGAAAGGTTTTTATTTATTCATGCCTTGCGCCGCTCCAATGTCTATACTCATCATTTAAACCTACTATACAAAATATATTACAATCATACAACCTCATTCTACAAGCGGTACATCGACAGATGCAGACGCAGACGTAGATGCAGGAGATCCCCGGCGCCGTACAAAGGCAAGTAGTCGCAAACTACCCGCCGGCGTAACGCCTTCAATACGACGGGCCTGCGCAAGCGTCTCGGGCCTTGTAATCTTGAGCACTTCCCGCTCGGCCAGCGCAAGGCCCGGGATGGAGTCGTAGTCTAGGTCTAGCGGGATGCGCATGTTTTCATCATTGGCGAAGCGGTTGCGCTCGCTCGCTTGCATGCGGATATACGGCGCGTACGTGGCTTCGAGCACCACGCGATCACGTATGCGCTCTGGGTATGACATTATTCCGGGTGCGATGGCTGCGAGGCGCGTTATGTCGGGGCGCATGCTGGTGTTGGACAGCTGCAGCATCTCGATGCCGCTGCGGCGCTGGGCGTTGCGCTTTGTTTGGAACCCGTGCTCGTTCCACTCGTGCGAGGAGAGGTTGATGGCGTTGAGGAGGCTGGTTAGTTGTTCGATTTGCGCCTTTTCGTCGGAGAAGGCGTTCCAGCGGGTGTTGGAGACGATGCCCCATTCGCGGCCTTTGGTGGTGAGGCGCATGTCGGCGTTGTCTGCGCGTGCGGCCATGCGGAATTCGCTGCGCGAGGTGAACATTCGGTACGGCTCTGTGACGCCCTTGGTGATGAGGTCATCTATCATGATGCCGATGTAGCCGTCGGCGCGGGAGAGGGATACGCCTGGGCGACTGGTTGCGGCGCGGCCGGCGTTGATTCCGGCTAGGATGCCTTGCCCGGCGGCTTCTTCGTAGCCTGTTGTGCCGTTGATTTGGCCGGCGAGGTAGAGCCCGCTGATGGCTTTTGTTTCGAGCGTCGACTTGAGGCTGCGCGGGTCAATGTAGTCGTATTCTACCCCGTAGCCTGGCTGGAGCATCTTGGCTTGTTCTAGCCCGTTGATTGTGCGCAGGGCTTGTTCTTGCGCTTCGGGCGGTATGGTCATTGATAGGCCGTTGGGATATATGACGGGGTTGTCAAAGCCTTCGGGCTCGAGCCATACAATGTGGCGCTCTTTATCGGCGAAGCGAATGACTTTGGACTCGAGTGACGGACAGTATCGTGGGCCTTTGATTGTCTCGCGGATGTGGATTGTGTTTTCGAGATTGGCCCGGATGACCTGGTGTGTTGCGTCGTTTGTGTATGCGATGCCGCATGTTAGCTGCTCTTGGACGGCGACGCTGTTGTTGAGGTAGCTGAACGGGTTTGGCTGGTCGTCGCCGAGCTGCTTTTCGAGTACGTCGAAATTTATACTGGCCTTGTCGATTCGAGGTGGCGTCCCGGTCTTGAGACGACCAAGCTTGAAGCCTGCGTCTCGCAGCGACTTGCTCAGTCCAAACGTGGCGGCTTCTCCGAGTCGTCCGGCCGGATAGGTCTGCAGACCAATGTGTATTTCGCCGCCAAGGAATGTTCCCGTCGTTATAATGACCTGTCCCGTAGGAAGAACGTTGCCAGAATCCAGGCGGACGCCTGAGATCTTTGGTTGTCCGGCGTGAGGCCCGTTTTCTTCGGTCGATAGTACTATGTCTGACACGCTGTCGAGTATAATCGAGAGGTTCGGGTAGGTTTCAAGCTCCTCGCGCATATGTTTTTGGTAAAGGCTACGGTCGATTTGCGCTCGGGGACCCTGTGATTAAAAGTTAGCTTTAGCACAAAGAGCTTTCCCAGAGGAATGACAACATACCCATACTGCCGGACCCTTGGCTCGATTCAGTAAATGAAACTGTACGCCTGCTTTGTCTATTATTCTGCCTGCTAGGCCGTCAAGCGCATCAACCTCCCGGAGAATCGTGCCCTTGCCAATGCCACCAAAACTAGGGTTGCAAGAACATGTGCCAAGGTTGTCAATCTTTGGGGTAACCAATGCCGTTCTTGCGCCTGCCCGAGCTGCTGCTGCGCATGCTTCGGCGCCCGCATGGCCGCCTCCTATGACAATGACATCGAACGGTCTGTACGTCGAAGATGGTTAGCGATGCGGTTTGTGGCTGTTTTCGTGTCGCAATAACGCACCTGGAGCCTTCAGTGACGGTGGCTAGGAGCCTCCGCGACGCAAATATTGCGCCCGAGTGCCTTATTGGTACTTTTTGCCGTAGAAGAGCGCGCATGGCATGGTTGATGTTGGAAGAATGTCTGGATGCAGTTGTCGCGAAACTTTTTGGTGGGTTCTTGGTTGCCGTGATTGGTCGGCGCTAGTGGCGGCGACGTTTAAACAGACGACGGACGTCACTGATGGGTGTTTCTCCAGAAACAACAGTCATCAATCACCGCAGTTCCGAAAGAAGATAGATTTGAGCGTCTCATTCTCAATACTCTTATATATATTCATCCAAGTCTACATTGGCTACTGCATATTAAGTTTGAGACTCCATTGGGTCCTTAAAGCACATCATGCACGACCTCTTGTATCTCTACGGCGGCGAAAAGTAAGTTAACATACAGCATATACTCAGCGACAAAGGTCTGAAACCTAACAGTATCTCGCGAAAATCATAGGCCATGGAACTCTGAAGCTTGGGTAACAACCGATGACCGCGTTCGCGGTGGCAGCAGCCAGTCGTATCTCACCGTAAACAGCACCGAAAAGGCCTGCTTTCACGGAAACCTAGACACTTCAACCCTAGGCGGCGCCGGCTTTGCATCACAGCATACCGAAGGATATCTGAATTTGGACCTATCTGCATACCAAGGCATTGCCATCAATGTGGCTGGTTCAACAGATGGCAAGCGCTACGCCCTCACTCTGAAAGACTGTATTCCTGGACGAAGAGACGACGGTAGGAGAAAGAGTGGTATTAGCTGGGAGGCTGATTTCGTACCAACGGGTCCTGGGGATGTCTTTTTGGCTTGGGGGGATTTCAAGGCGACGTATCGCGGAAAGGATAAGCCGGATGCGGAGCCGCTGGATTTGGCGAATATAAAGCGCATTGGATTGATGATGCGAAGGTATGTTTCTGGTTTTTTTTCATTGTATCTGAGAATGGTTGCTAACTGGAGGTACACAGTTTCTTTGATAAGCAGGATGGTGACTTTTCGTTGGAGATGGCCTACATAGCGGCGTGGAAAACGCCTTCTGAAGAGCCCGGTGCTACTGTTGGAGGGAAAGACCGCCAAAGCGAGTGTGATGCAGATCTTAAAGCTGCTAACTTGCGAAACGACCATAGTCAGTCTCCTCAGCCATGGTGGAAGAGCTTACTTTGTGGGATGATATAAAGCAGACACGACATAATGACTCGTTAGCAGACGAGATAAATGTAATACGCACTTGTTTTCTCGTATCGAAATGGATTTGAACCTATTTTAACGCCACGTTCCGTTGCTACTATATGTACTAGATAACTATGCAGTTCCAGCCAACAGCCCTCTATCTTCTCCTCGCATCAGGCCATGAGCTAACCGCATCGTCTACTTCCTCAAGGAACGTGTTTGCGTTGTGAATCGATGTCCCACCCAATGCAACCCGGATACCTGGCATGGTGGCATTGATTCCAGCAACCATCTTGGCTTCCTCGTACGTTGCTCCGCCGACCATGAAGACAATAATGTCCTGAGGCTTGTCCCGTGTTGTTCCGCCTCCCTCCACGAAAGGAAATTGCTGCTCCCTTAGGCGGCCCTTGACCAGATTTTGCAGCGTATTCTCAAGGAGAGTGCTGTGCTGGGTGTAGACGTTTTCAACGCCTTTGAGGGTCTTGAAGCGGTTTGAGGCACCGGCAAAGATGCCGCCCGATTCAAACATGTCGGAAATGCCACCTTGGCCTTGAGTTGACTGGAGAGAGGTGTGGTATGCGAGGACCTTGTCGACTAGATCTGCCTTGCGGGGCGCCACGTTTCCGGCAGCGGTGAGTAGGTCTTTTAGCATTGGAAGGGAGTTTGAGGGTTGCCTGTGATAACGGAGAGCGTATAGCGTAACCAATCCCACTTTGGCGTCTGCCGTGACTTGAGGGTTTTGGATCAAGTTTTGAATGGCCTAGAAGACAGTAAGTATAACATGTGGTGTTTTTTGTTTACATTTAATACACTTACCCTAAGATCGGTATTGTGATTTTCATTACACGCCAGACTCTGCTCGAGTTCACTGACTTCAAGCAGATTCTCCGCAGCCACGCGTCTGCTGAGCTCCGAGACAAGCGTGACGTGCTTGCTCACGTTGCCTGAAAGCTTTCTGAACTCTGGGTATTCCTCGATAAACCGCTTCATGTCTGTGATGGATTCTATATTGGTACTGTTCTTCGTCTTGGACTGGTACTGCTCGACGTATTCCTTGATTGTGCCGCCCAGGTCTCCAAAGTTCAAAAACATGTTCTTCTTGAAAAATGGGTCCTGGTCTTGCGACAGAACAATCTCTTTCAGCTCTTGCCTGATATCGGGGACGTCTTCGAGGCTGACTCGGCCGTTTTGGATACCGAGGAGATGATGTACCATTGCTTGGTACGTCCATTGTGTGAGAAGCGGTGTGATGGGATCTTCTCTGCGGTCCAGGACGAGCAGGATCGGGGGCGTGTCGACTTTTCGAAAGTCAAAGAGCTGCTCTTCTTGGTTCATGAGATATCGCACCTCAGATGCCAGCTTCCTGGCGAGGGGGCTGCTCTTGGCGTAACGAATAAGCGGCTTCTTCTTTAGAGACAGGAGAACAGCTATCAGTCCTTCGGAGCAGCGTTGTAGTGAGTCCGGGTTCCATGCATCTGGAGCTCCAGCATATATGCGCCATCTCGGAAGCGTGATTTCAAAGCTAAAGAGGTCCGGGTTCACCACGGTGTAGTCGGCAAAGTGTTCCTGGACAACCTTGACAATCTCGTGGTCATCTGCCTCGGCTAGCCGCTCCAGGGAGGATTTCTTGGCAACATTGGTAAAATAAAGCTGATATTCTCCATATTTGGGTTCCCTCAGCTCGTCGATAAGCAGTTGAATCGTCTCTGGCGATGGGCGCACGAGGCAGAGGCAGCGTAGGTGGCGCATCTTTTCGCGAGCGGTATTGTCCAGGCGGTCAATGAGGTAGACTTCGTGGTTGAGAAGGGCCGACTGTGTGATTGCTGTAGAGACGATGGGGACTGTATCTCTATCCAGCAGCAGAATCTTCATTTTAGATGACGAAGTCTCGCCCGAAGGCATCACTATCTTGGAGATGTAGCCGGAGACGGCCTGCGCGACGTCCATGGTTGCGGTGGGTGATTTCGCGCTCTGTTGGGGTTATTATTTCATTCCAGGTATAGATAGGCCGTGTATTAATAAGTTCGCGGCTTTCCGGTGAGTAATCCCAGCGCTGTGCGTGTGCCCGGTTTCGATGGTGAGTGAGGTTCAAGAGAGCTCATGCATAAGCTTAGTAGGAGCACCAAGTTGTCTAGATACGTCACTGCGCCACCGCGATATATGAATTGTACCTTGTCAGTGCATATCGCAGCCAACACACGGTTCCCGGCTACGTCGGCTTGAAGGGTTCGAATTGTCACAATAACTTATTGACTTACGCATTACGGAATGTATTGTTATTATATGTTCAGCAGCAACTTTTCGGTTATTGCTGTTCCTATTCATGCTATTTTTCGCCCTCGAATAAGCACCACAACCACTTGCGCTTTACTCGGTGGGTCTACAAAGCCTCCCTGACTTCACTCGTTCCACCATACTACGCCAACCACACAGAACCAGCTCACCTGCACTCACTCCAAACACGTTGAAGCAGAGCCTGCACGCAACAATTCATGGTAATGCGCTGATCATGTCAACGGACACTTGTCCTGCACGGTCGGAGCCGACGTAAGCAGCCCTTATCAGGCTACATTCCCAGGCGGGATGCTCTGCTAACGCGGCTATCAAGCCTATCCTTTACCCAGGGCTTCATAATAGGACAACTCTCGGTAGTTCTAATACTAGCAGCCTTTATCAAATTCTTCATATTTGGCGACCCGCCCTCCGCAGACGTCACAGCCTCGCTACGCGCAACGGAGCGCAGGTCGCGGACATTGGCGCACAAGCAATCCCTCCTCACACTAAGATCACAGGGCCACCGCCGCGGGCAGAGCCTCGGCCGCAAAAAGTCGACGGTGCTGCGCAACCCGCCGGCGCTGACAATAGGGTCCATCCTGAGCAAAACGTACTATAATGTCGACCGCCACCAGCCGGAAAGCCTGGACTGGTTCAACGTGCTGGTGGCGCAGACGATTGCGCAGTTTCGCAGCGATGCGCAGCATGACGATGCCATTCTGAGCTCGCTTACCAAGGCGCTCAATGGCACGTCGCGGCCAGACTTTGTGGATGAGATTCGCGTTACAGAGCTGAGTCTTGGAGAGGATTTCCCCATTTTTAGCAATTGTCGCGTTATCCCCGTGGATGAGGATGGCGTTAGCTTGGGCCCAGGCATCAAGTTTGACCCGGCTACGGCTGCGCGCGATGGGACGCGGTTGCAGGCGCGGATGGATGTGGACTTGAGCGATATGCTTACGCTGGCTGTGGAAACGAAGCTGCTGCTCAACTATCCCAAGAAGCTGTCTGCGATTCTGCCTGTTGCGCTGGCTGTTTCCGTCGTACGGTTTAGCGGCACGCTTTCAATATCGTTTATCCCCAGCAATCCTTCGCAGTCGACGCCTACAATGATGACTTTCAACTTTCTCGACGACTACCGCCTTGACTTTTCCGTGCGGAGCTTGCTGGGTAGCAGGTCGCGGCTGCAGGATGTGCCCAAGATTGCGCAGCTTGTGGAGGCTAGGCTGCATCGCTGGTTTGATGAGCGGGCTGTTGAGCCGAGGTTCCAGGAGATTGCGCTTCCGAGCTTGTGGCCGCGCAAGAAGAATACTCGTGGGCCGGATGATTCCATGACGGAGACCACTGGCTCCATGGGCCGAGCCAAGGGCAGGGACGTTGAGCGGGAGCTAAGGGAAGATATGTGGCGGAAGGATGTTTCGGGGGAGAGCGAGCCGAGGGATACTCCGTCATCGATGAGGCGGCGGAGGTCGTGGAGGGACGACGATGATTACGCTATGCCTGGGTCATTGCCGGGTATGAAGCTGGATATGAGAGCATGAGGAACACGGGGTATATGAAGGCTAATAGAACTTGGGAGAAGTTTTGGCTTGTATTTTAATCTAGTCTGGAGCCAGTCATGATATATATGTACATGAGGGTCGGGCTTTTTATTGAACGAGCGCAGCTGGCGACTCGGTTAATGTGTACAGATTTCTCCACCATAATACGAGTCCTCCAACGAGGATTACATAGTATGGAATTGTCCATTTCAGCAGCGTAGCTTTGCTAGTGTTGACGGGTAGCCAGTAGGGCTCTGTGTATCCCCAGAGCCGAGGCAGACCGAGCGAGTTGCACAATGCGTGGACGAGGATGACTGCGGTGAGTGAGCCGGTTCTAAGAAACAAAAACGTCGCGTACGCGCCGAATACGGACGTGTAGGAAAGCTGGAGCACCGTCCGCGCAATGGCAGCGACGAGCGGGACGTCGGGCCTAGTGAGACGAAACTCGTAAAAGTGATGAATGTGAGCACCACCAAAGACAAGCGGGGACAGGAAGATGATGCGCTTGGGGCTGGAGTCGGCTAGAACGAGGAGCGGCACGGCGGCAGAGCGAAAGAGACACTCTTCGGTGACGGGGCCCTGATGCGATATAATGAATGTGAGTAGGTGAGAAACATGGCGTTTCTGAAACGTAGATGGGGTTTTTTTTCCAGGCGATCGGTAATGTCGGCATGGTGGATACTTACAGCTACAATGTTTCGCCAGGAAGACCAGCTGTTCCAAACGTCTCGGAGACCATGGGCTAGAAAGCGCCATTCTCCATCGATGATGAGACTTTCATAGAGCGGCCCTGCAAAGAGAGTCGATGTGAGGAGGAGAGACTTGGCCGACTCAACGAGGCCGATGGGCCAGTAGCCCATTACTTGGAGGGGTTTGGCATTGGGAGAGAGCCACCAGAGCAGGAATAGCGTGGCTAGGGAGCAGGCTGTCGTGGAGAGAGTGACGGCTCGGATTCTTGCGCGAATGTTGGCTGGGTCATCTCTTGATCTGGTTGGCGTTGGGCGGGTGGATGGTGAGACGTAGAGGGGAACAACGTATACGACGGAGTAGGCGACCTAGAGGAGGCGTTGTGTTGGCATGGGTGGGTGGATGATTTTCCAGAAGAGCTATGATTTGAGGGTACAGGAGCAACTTACCAGTAGTCCAAAGGCTTGGAGCTGGCCGAGGGCCGGTCGAGATAGGTCGACCGGGGCCATTGGTCGTATACCAACCGATACGGCGGCTGCTGGCTAATAAGGGTTTGGTTGGGTGTGAGGCTGTTATCTAGTACAAGGGGAAGTAGGATTTGCAGCGAGGTCTGCCGCGCGTATGTTGTATCAGGTTATGCTGTGAGTGGTGGCAATGCCGCAGTTAAACAGCTAGGTCAAATTGATGTTGTTTTTGTCACCATTGTCTTTTTTTTTTCCTTTTTTTTTTGTGATCATCTCACAAGGAGTGGTGGGCGTTTGATCTGCTCCGGAGAGTGAGGTGAAGTGGTCCGGGCGGTGGGGCCGGCCGCTTTTGGGGAGAGAATGTCCGGAGAGAGAAAATACTCGTATGTTGTACCTCGTACAGGAGATTCTATGCTGGGATATTGCGATGCTACAGTTGTGTTGAGATGGTACGGGTATGGTGGGCACATCTATCGTGTATCGTGTACAGATGACGAATCGATTGTATGTCGTTTCAGATCGGATGGGTGTGTGGTTTATTGTGCAAGTGTGAGGGCAGGTCGTACGGGCCGCATGCTGTGCTCCGCTGTGCGGCCGTTGGAAGCGCGCGCCAGCTGATACGGTTGCAGTGGTAGGTACTAAGGTATAACGACTTATCCCGCGGGTCACTGTTGTGCGACATAAACGAGCTTGACTCGGCCTGCCTGGTTACGAGTAGAACTGACCCTTGGCTACGTCAGAGCGGGAAGAAAGGGGAAGAAAGGGGAAGATGCCAGTCTATTAGTACCTACTGACGGATAAGGTAGGTACTGCCAGATGTCCAGTTTCTGCGGCGGCAAAGGAACCGTCCGCTCATCAGGTTCGTTCCTGCATTTGTTAGCGTTGACAGCTGGCCGTGGCTGGACGTTCAATTAAAGCTGCGATTCCTGATTGGTGCAGCCGTCTAGTCGACACGCGTGACAGACACGACTTTGGACGCGACGCGCGGGGGGGTGGTGCAGCGCCAAAATTAACCACTGCAGCTGGTTAATCTTATTCTCATGCAAGGCTCCAGTTTCGAGCTGCATGTTTCAATGGCGGTAGCAATGGCCACGTCTTTCTTTCTTTTTTCCAATGTAGTCATTGAGTACGAGTACAGATGCATCTTTGTATCATTGTCTCGTTGTATCTGTACTATGAGTAGTTGTTCACGGGTGGTTATTGCCGCAGAGTAAATGCTTGGGTGCAATGATGCAGTATACGCTTATGCTCATGCGGGTTTAGATTTGATTATAGCGGTGTATTCGTACGTGTCGTTGCCTTACCCATGTAGACGAGGGACCCTTGGCTGCGTTCACCGCATGTAGTCTGTATCGCTGCAACTGTTACACCTTCTCCTGCCTTCTTACACCACCCTAATACTATCGTCAAGTTGAGATCACTTACTCGTACATCCGCCACCAGTAAACGCATATAACACAGACAATCCATATACACCAAAGCCGCTGAAAGCAAAAAATAAAAATAAATAAATAAATAAATAAACAAAATAAAACATGACAGTGCCGAGCAAGAAATGGCCTGATTCGATACGGTATACAGGGTAGGGCGCAATCATGCTTGATGCATAAAGCTACCTAGTAAGCTAGCTCCCTTTACCTTCCGTCCGCCACCACACATTTGTATTACAATGGCCCATTTCTTCCCAATGACGAGCCGCCCCGGATGCATTCATGGACGGCCCCGCGTCTTGGATCAGACACATGTTCGGTACAAGAACTCTTCTCCCTCTCCACTTGCCGACTCAGGCGGAGATGACTCCATGCAGGTTCTCAGGTTCTCAGACACAGGCCCGTGTTCACCGCATTGTTCCATATACAGACAATGGATGTACTCTACTCGGCCATCTACTCGCGTTGTTTGAGCCTCGTATCATATGCGTGTTTCGCTCTCTCTGGAGAGTCTGGCCCTCTCTCCAAAGTCACGGCATTGGCGTCTACACTCTAACCAATCCGACCCAATGATGTGGTTACTTTTAGCGCAAGCCCGAGTCCGCGCCACCCCAGTACGAGTAGGGACCTGCAGGAACAAGTGGCTCTCCATGCATCAAGTTATTAAACCTGCGCCGCTAGCTGCTGTGGCAGAGGCCTGGATCCTCCGCGACAAGTGGTTCTCACACAGTACTCGTATCTTGCCGTGATGCATGCCTCTTTTTGGGTACAAGTGGCCCCGGCCTTGGGCTGCAGTTCAAAGACATTCGCCCCCGTGCCGGAGCGTAGCCCGCATGGCTGCCGGGGACATAGATCCCCAGGTAGTACTCGATTGGGCCACTGTAAATCGTAGCTATTCCTCTTTCCCCTGTCCCCCTTTGCGGCAAGCGAAGACATGGTGTTGCATGTCCTGTCCACTCCGCCTCGCTTCGCCTGCGCACCTCCCACCACCCACCCACACCCCCGTTTGCTCAACCTGTCGTGCTGCCCATACTCGCACACAACTTCATCCTCTTTCACACACATTTTCCTATTCCCTCATCCCCTCATTCCCTTCCTTTGCTGCATTCTATTCTAGTTTGACGTTTGTTTCTTTTCTTTCGATTTCTCGTCACTCACTCAACAATCTTTCTGAAAGCCTTTCTTAATTGTTTCTCTTTGCCGTCTTATACATTATTCTTATAATCATATACTAACATCTAACCTCACCGCCAAACCGCACAATCAACTTACTTCCCAAGAGATTTAAACACTCGTCAAAAAGAAGAGTCATTAAAAGACCCAGGTCACCCAAAGAGCTGCACAAGGCCTCGTCACGACAGCAAGGATCGAAGCCAGCCACCACCAGAGCGGGAGATCGCAGTTTGTGGCAAGGAAATCTGGGAAGAACTGGCTAAATTTGGACACCTTGCCGTCAAAGCCACGAGATCCGCCCATCCGACAGAGTAATTGCAGTATTGAACCGTCTCACCAACTAGGAAATGGGCTGTTCAACAACTACCGCTTAGGTGCGCCGACAATGTCAGCGCCATCACGGCAACCGCTGTCAGAGCGGTCAGGCTCCGACTCCAACAGGCTTCGGATCCGTATCGTGCCCTACAGTCCGCCTCGTCTAAGCTCAGACCTCTCTACTGCTCCTCACTCGGCGAGAGGTTTCTGTAGCCAGAGCCCATCAAGTTCGACCCGCGAGAACGTGGAGATTTATAGAGACCGCACTATATCTCCAACCCCGTTTCAAGAGCAGTCAAGTCCACTCTCACCATTGACGCCCGCACAACTTGCGGGAAGCGAGGATGGAGAGAGGCGACGATCTGAAAGTACGCCTCGAAGACCCTCGACGTCCTCATCAGTTCGCCGGCCTAGACATGTAATCAATGTCCACGCCGACAAGACCTTTTCTCTCCAGCCACACTCAGTCACCGACTCATCCAACTCTGTATATTCCAGCTCATTCCTCACCTCCACCATTTCCTCCTATGGCCGAGGCTCCTCGTCTGCGGCGATCAGCACTCGCAGACAAAGCTCGGTGCTAGCTGCCCACAACGAAGATTCCGCGCCAACATCTCCCGAGTCGTATGTGTCGCCATCTACACCACATACCAAGAATCTGGTCAACTCCTCCTCCCCATGGAATTACGAGTTTGTTGGCGGTGTACGCAAGGTCCAAGAAACACCCCAATCGAGACTTGAACTTGACTTGTCGCCCAGTGCATCGTCCTCGCCAGCGTATTCCTCTCCAACAACAGCGGGCCACGTGCAACTGAGGCAAGAAACGCCAGCGCTAAAAGAAAAGGAAGTAGCACAAGAGTCTTCGTTTCGAACCGATACAGCTGGCTCAGGTAGTTCCGGATTAAGCAATCTCCAAGTCCTGGAACCATGCTCCCCAAACTTCGTTATTCGAGGGCAAACTCCCCGTGACCATGGCAGACAAGCTCCAGTGGAACTTGGAAACTTTACGCCGATCAGCAATTCCAATTACCGCATCCTTGGAGATTCTGCATCTTCAGACTACTCTCTCTCGCAATCTCGCCCTGGAACCGAGGAAGACGAGCGCAACTTTGTCCGACTTGATCGTACACAATCCACTTCTTTAACATCCGGAACGCCGAAGAATCGTCTTAGGACGGAATTCTCGAGGGAAAGCTTGGTAATACCGCCTTTGAATCCCGTCCGTAAGCTGTTTCCGGACAGACCGACTTCTTCGAGGGTGCATAAGAGCATCACACCACCGCGATTCATTGTTGCCTGGTCTTCCATGGTCCGACAAGATGCCGCTCGTGCTCTCTTCAGCTCTCGCATACATCCGCCGCGCCGTCGGGGTACGCGTCCATCATCAAGAGATACACAAAGGTCAGACTATGGGAGTACGCCGAGAAGCAGCCATCCTCATCAGATGCAATCACCGCCGCTGTCTACCGTCTTTTCGGAAAGTGAAGAAAGCGAGCACCTGTCGCAAACATTTTCGCGACTTTCACCCGAGTCCGAAGTTGAATCTGACGGTGCTTACGTCTTGGATAATACCCCTGGGCCTTCCACGATGCCGTACTCTCGACAGTTCGCGCCAAGTGAAGAGTCTGTGGAATGGCCGCAGCCGGCATATAAAAAGGGCAAGGAAAGGGAAGGGAGCTCGTTAAATCCCAGGATAATTGGAGACCAAGATGAGCATGGTGATGGTCTGACTGACTTGACGGATTTGCGTGATCTCGTACACCGTCGTCCTTCACGAAGAGGTGGATTTCCCACTGTTCTTGCAAGCTACTCGTCTGATCGAAACTTGCGTTCCTCAGCCAGCGCGAGAGCCTACGGTCTGAACATGGCCTCTATTCCCGCATGGGCAAGGTAAGCTCAATGTAGACACTACAGAATATCATTCAGCTAACCTTATATTCGCAGAGTCTACTATGGTAGCGGCGAACATCGTTACTTGCTTCACCAGGCATCGCGTGATTCCATCCGGTCAGACTACTCAGAAAGCCAAGGAGGCAGCTCCATGCTCGGACGCACTCCCAGCTTGGAACGGTTTCCCTTTGCACCCTCTCGCAAGCGACGACGCAACTCAAGACCAGAAACGGAAGATGGCCCCAGCGTCCTGCCAAAGATATCTTACCCTGATCTGGGCTGGGCAATGACGATAAGAAAACAAACATCCAGCCTTTGGTCACCGCACCTCCGACGCGACAAGCGAGCAAGCAAGTATTACATCTGGGAACCGCCCGCCGGAATCCTCTCTTTCGAAGGAAACATGGCCACCAAACGAAATGCTCAAGTTTTTCTCTTCATAGCTGGCTTCATCTTCCCCTTTGCCTGGATCGTTGCAGCCTTTCTCCCACTTCCTCCTCACCACGATTTAACGGAAAAGGACTTTGGCAGCACAAGCCACATCGACTTGACAGAGGAAGGCCCTAGTCCTGCTCAGCTCGCCAAGGAAAATGGCGTCCACAGCCGTGCCAACTGGTGGAGGGACCTTAACCGGGTCATGGCCGTTGTTGGTCTGCTAGTCATGGGCGCCTTTGCTGTTCTTATTGCGATTGGGGTTCGACAGCAATAGAGGACGTGATTTATTTTTAAACGCGGCAGCAACTCACGACAAGAAGAACTCTTTCTTCTCTAATATCTTTCTTTTCTTATCTTTTCAATCATTTTTGACACCTACGAAAACACACACGACAAATGCGAAACGTCACAACGACAGGCTTGAAACGTCACAATGCCAAATACAACGGCGTAATTTCTTTACAACGACTCTGTACTTCTTACACGTCACTCACTCCTTCTACGAGAGTCCCCTTCTACGAGACCAAATGTTTTCTGGATTTGCATTTTGTATAAAACAATCGACATGCAAAATACATACCGCACCGAATCGTTTCTTATAGGATTTTGTTTTCACGTTTATTATTCCTTTCTTTTTTCTTTTTTTTTCGCTTCTTCTCTTTCCTTTATTCGACCAAGATTGTATTATATAATGCCAGACTGGATGAGGCGACGACGGCGAACAACGAGGATAGGGGATAGGCTCCGATTCTGTTTCTTTGGCACGTCTTGAAGGTGGTAGTCTGTATGTGTATTTGTTGCACTGGTCCTACAAGATATTCGCGATGGATAAACGACTTTATACGCTTCAGATGATATTGTTATCACGCTTTTTTCTTTTCTTTATTACCTATGAGTAGACTTAACGAATTTATGCATCCTTTACCCTTCTCTAGTTGATAACGCATTCTTTCCAACGTTGTATTATAACTTACATGCTAACTGCCAACGCCATCCTACCAAACTACTCTAATCTGCAGTTTCTCCCAACAGGCTAAATTATTCTATTACTCCGTCTTTGTTTGCCGAGACTCTACCTCGCGGCGAATCTCATTCACCGCCTCACTAATATCCTGCTCCGGATCCTTAGAAATACCCAGAATAGGCTCCTTGCCCGTAAGGCTTTCTGAACTGAGAGTTCTGATAAGCTTGGCGTGCGCCTTGCCCTGGCGCTTTTCAAGCTGTTTCTTCAGAATAGCTTTTCCTGGAGATGCGAAAAAGGCGAGTGAAGCCACGGTCCAGATGAGAGCGTAAAAGTACACACGGGCCCAGGCGGTTAGAGAGCCTTTGAAGGAGAGTATGAGGAATGGCACGACGGCAAAGGAAAAGGTGCACTGCGTGACAAAATAGGTCGCAATATCGTAGTACAGTTTAGTGGGGGTTGGTTTGCCCGTGTTGGCGTCGAGAAAGAAGGGACGGACATGTCTTCTGAAATCTGCGTGAAGGAAAGGTAGAGTTAGTTCTTGTGTGTGGGTGGGTGGAGGAGCAGCGTGAGTCGGGGTTACATATTTACATACTCTTGGCGGAAGTTTGAATCAAGCTGGCCAGGATAAAGGTTAGGTAGTAGCCGGGGTAGAACCCGTGCCAGAGAGCGCTGGTGGCGAATGTAATCAAGCTGGCACGGAAACCGGGTTTCTTGCCGCGGGGAGTGACGCGAAGATAGACATAATTGCGCAGCCAGTGGTTGGTGTTCATGTTCCAGCCGCCCAAGTACGCGCGTGGGTTTTGAGCAGTCTCGACGGCGACGGGGTCAATGTTCTGCAGTCGGTTCCACGAAACCTTGCCTGTCACTGGGTCTACTCCGTTGTAACCCAGACCGGCGAGAATACAGGCGCCTTCCGTCAGTGTCCAGACGCCATAATACTTGAAGCGTGCGACGAGACCAGTCATGTGGAGGATGAAGATTCGGCGGAGAATGCCATACTTCATGTACGACTCGCCAACAAGTTCCTCGTGATTGAAACTGCCAGAGAGATACACAAACGCGGCAATCCAACCCAGACCGGTGACGGCCTTGATCATGGCAGGGGTGCCGCTTCGGGGAATCTTGCGCTTCTTGCGGACCGGAGGTTTTTTGGCAGGATCGACACCGGCCGGGACCTCGAACATGGTGGTATCAATCCAGCGGCGGTAGTCAATGTAGTCAAATGCGGGACCGGCCATTAGGGATGGGAAGAAGAGAACATAGGCCGAGTAGTCAAAGAGGCTAGGAAGCTCTTTCAGCGCACGCTCCTTCTGGAAGTCGTTAAGTTGGTCATCGGGTAGCTGGCCATCGGCAACGTTCCAGCAGAAGGCGCTCAGCTTCATGAGAAGCACCATCTGAGCGCCAGTAATGTCGATGACTGAGGGATTATTGGTCGTTTGGCGCTGGATGTGGCTGACGGACATGTGTCCCATGACGAACAAGAAGCCGATCCAGGGCATGTAAGGGCTGCTTTTGAGGTACTTGGCGATGCAGAAGACGCCGCCGGCGCTGATGAGGAGAACGCGAACGCCATCCCATAAGTCAAAGAGGCCGATAAGATAGAAAACAGAGGTGCTGCGGCTGTTAGTGTCCAAACCCAGGTGGATTTGTGTTGGCGGAAGCAGCCGAGGGCGTCATACCAAATAATAAACAAGTTCTTGAGCCATGGCTTTGAATCAGGAACTCGTTTCAGTAGACCCGCAAGTGGGTATGACAGGAGGAACGAGAAGATGAGCTTCACTGGTGCCGTGGGCAGGCTTGTTAGCTTCATAGGCAGCTATGATGCAGGAGGCTGGGGGGGGGGGAGATACTAACACTCGTCTGATGAAGCTCCAATCTTCCCAGAGAAGGAGACAAAGACTGCAAGGCGCTATTAGTATTTCTTCTTGACAGGCCTCAACGCATGTGGCTGAACGGGCGACGTGCCGGCGTATAGACGGGACTTGGGTAGACGTACGCTTATCTATAAAGTGCAACATGACGTCGATGATTGAAAATACCAGCCAGGGAGCTCCAAGCAAAGTTCATCGACGCCACAAACCCAAGCTTAGTTCGAGGCGAGATGGACAAGCAAGTTCATTACGCGAATGGGAATATTGCCTCGCAGGTAGGGAAGAAGCTGCCAAAAGTTTTGGCGTGGAAGCGCACAAGCTCAGAGGTGGTGCGATGATGGAATGACGCTGAGGAGGTCAACGGATTTCGACGTGTGAGTAGTGGACAGCTCTAAACTTGGGAGCTATGACGGGATGCAAAGGCGGCAGGTGGGGTGGGGTGGCGGCAGTAATTATGGCGCCCTGCTACCTATTCGTAAGTTAGGTGCCGTTTGGTGCAGGTCGCTTTTCGCGAAATGGATTTGGACAAAAGTATGTTGTGGATGCTAGCTCTTAAAGTAGCAATATAAACACTAATGTTGAATATAAACGGGTTAAAGAGAAGAGAAAAAAGTATTAAAAATCTTTGTGGGCTTACGCCGCCGTGCTTCTTGACGCTACATACACTCAACATTTTGTACACACAGTACTCGTATTTGGGCGAGCAAATTGAACCTGTGATGCGGGTTGATTTCCCCACGTGAACAAGTCGCTTTCTTCACATGAGCATGATTGTCACGACACAAACCTAGGTGGCCATGCGCCACCATTCTCTGGTATCATAGCTCTGCTTCGGAGAAAAAGTAAATATATTGCAAAGAAAGACCTCATCCTGTCTCCTTGGTGGTGTGTATATATATATATATAATATTCAACGCTATTCATAAGTATACAAGTACAACTGCAGCCCGCATAACTCTCGACACTGGCTTCACTGGCTTGCCCGTCACTGGTTGGCCCGATTTAAGAGCTTCCCTCCATGGGAACGTCCTTACCGTCCTCATTCTGCCCTTCCACGGCAAAGTTGAGATGCTTCCAGTCCTCCAACTCTTCCGTTACCGATCGCATTCTATCTCGTATGCTTTCTATCGCGTAGCTACCCAATAGCAGCCGCAGTGGCGGGAAGGAGCAGTGCGCGAGCTGCCATACCAGCTCGGCGCATTTGATTGCGCTCGTCGGTTGCTTGTCGCCGAGCCACTGCACCATTCTTTTGGCGTGAAAAGCCGGCGATGTTGTATCAGCATATCCTTCGCTTGGTTGCTTGATCAAAAAATGCCCCCAGGTTGGCAGAGGATTGTCGCCCGTGTCCGAGACGTGGTCATCCCGCCGAACCAGCCCAGGCTCTATCAGCGTTGCCTTGACATTGAACGTATCAATCTCATAAAGCATAGCTTCTATTAGACCCTCGACGGCGTACTTGGTGGCGCAGTACGGACCCAGGCTAGGAACTCCGAGCGCGCCGGCCGTTGAGCTGAAGACGAGATAGCGCCCGCTGTTTTGACGTCGAAAGTACGGAAGGGTTGCGTGTATGATGTGAAGGGTGCCCATGAAGTTGGTTTCAAACTGGTCGCGAATATCGTGCTCGTCTTGGTCCTCGCAAGACCCTATGACACCGTAGCCCGAGCAATTCGCGACGACGTCTATGCGACCAAACTGATCCAGCGTCTGCTTGACGGCGGCGCTTACAGACTCGCGCGACCGCACGTCGCAAAGGGTGCCTAGGCAGTTTTCGTGAATGTTGGACATTTCCTCTTTCGTAGATTCAAAGACTCGCCCAACCGACGTTACTAAATCGCCTTTGGCCAGGGCGCATTTGACCAGGGAACGTCCCATATGACCCGTCCCTCCAAAGACCTGTTTACGGATAGTAAGCTCGTGTTGGTATCAGGAACTGCCATGCCAGCTCGCAGAGGCCACCATGATGGGATTGAACTCACAATCCAGACGAGCTGCTTAGTCGTGACATCGCTGGTGGGAGGATCGCAGCTCGCAGGTAGCTGAAGCCGTGCTCTAGCCTCTTCTGAAGGATCCATGATGTTTGAGTGAGATTGTTATGTTGGCCTTTTTTTGGGTGGTGCTTTGGTGCCCGTCGCGAACTCAGCATCCGTCAGCGGACGCCGCAATGTTTCCAGCAAGACGGGGCCGTCAACATTGACACACAAGCGGTGGTCGAAACTGTCAAGCTGGCTGGGTGTGTCTTGGAACTCGCCGCAGGAGTTGTAATGCTTCTTATTTTTTTGCGGGGTGTTGCGCCAAGTACGTTCAGTGATGCGAGTCAAGGCGCCTCTCCAACGCGGCTCGGTAGTTGAAGACGGGGCGGCAGGTGCGAGCGACGGCTCCCCAGTGGCCGATTCCACAACGCACGCCAAGTGTAATGCCGTAGCGCATCACAACTGGGGCATGCACAGAGAACCGCCGATAACCTATGTACGTCTGTACGGTGCAGCATGGGAATGAGCCTAAAAGTTGCTTTGCTTGTGCTGGGGGCAGCTAATATTTAAACATCTACAGTCTTGCACCAGAACCAGCAATGCAGCTCTTCGTATTTTTGCTTCAAACTTGATAATCAAAGAAAAAGTCATATGCGTCGTTGATTTTGCACCTTCTACACTATGCAGTAGTACAGGCTCCAATACATGTATGTATCCAAAACATTGCCCGCCGACCTCAGTTGGACAAGAACTCGTCTACATACTCTTTGCGGAATTTGTTATCGTCGAGATCGGAGCAGCGGTTCAGTGGCGTCCACTTTGGCTCGTCCTTGAACAGTCTCATAGCATGCACATACTAGAACTCCTTAGTTAGAAACTTAGTTCTTGGGGGGGTTATTTCAAAAGTCCTGGTCCATAAAGTTGCTTGCTTACATTGGACTCGTCCGTCGTGAAGCGGTGGTAGATGCCAGCAGGGAGAATGATGAGGTCGTCCTTGGCGAGCTGGATGCGCACCCAGTCGTCATCCTCGCTGCGGACATCAAAGTATCCTTGCCCGTCGCGGATGTAGCGAATCTCCTCGTCCTCGTGCAGGTGCTCGTGGAAGAAGGTCTTGACCTTTTCCTCGTAGACGTCGCCCATCTTCTGCGGCGACACAAAGATTTCGTCGCGGTTCTTGTAGCCTCGCTCCTGTGCCAGCTTGTCGACGCCCGCAATGTCGGAAATGTTGTAGTAGAGCACCCCGAGCTTAGCTAGCTGGTCATTCGCAACGGCCTTGCCCGAGTCGTGGGCCAGGCGCTGGTCGCCCTGAGGAATATCACGCCCAAGGTCAGCTAACAAACGGATTTCCGCCGGCCTCCCCGGAAAGCGCCTCCGCCGATTCTGTACTCACCGGGAGGTTATCGTAAAAGTATGCCTTCATATTGGAATTTGCGACTGTGGCTGATGACGGAACAGATTCTGGGGGAGGGGTTTTGGAGGGGTTCTTTTCATTTTTAGCCTTGTCATCACTGGCTTAAGTTGCTTGGGCTGACTTACGATGGCGTAATCAGGGAACCAACCAACCAACCCACATGTCAGCTCCACCACTTGCAATCGCCGTGATGCGTTCTGCGCAGCCGCATTCTGATTCGTGTTTTACAACCTCTTTACGAGTACCACCTCATGCCACATAGGTATCTCTCTGCTAGACTATCCCAGCGTACATTATCATTTAGAACGGCCTCGGGCAAAACAAAAACTGCGCGCAAACCGAGAGGTGGAAGTGCTTTTGCTATGAATCAGCACAAAGCCGTCGTAATGCTCCGCCAAAACTCTATAAATATAGCGTCACAAGCGGCAATATTCACAAGAAGAGCTTCTTAAGCTTCTGTAGAAATCCAGAAACAATATCCCATATTTACAATGCGTGAAGTCGCCTAAAAATAACATGACTATGATTTCCGTCTGTACGCCTTGATACCGGATCTAACCAAAATGATAATATTGCATGCTTAACCAAGAGCCGGAGCCTCTCTAGCTCCAGCCTGCAGAACCTCATTCACCTCTTCAGTCGACTCTCGCCGCGGACGACGCTCAAACAGCCGCCTCCACCATCCAGGAGGGTCGAGAGGCCTCGAGCCGTTATGCATTGGCGGATAGACATCCGAAAAAAAGTACCAGATGTGGCCTATGACGACGCCCATAATCTCATCCTTGGGGATGGTGCCGTGCATGAATAGACTGAATCCCATCAAAACCCATGGCAGATAAGGCGCCGAGAATACAAGAAGTCCAAGAAAGCTGAGCTGCGTTTCAGGGTTGCGCCTGGACCAGATGTATACAAGCGTCGAAGAGAGAGGGTGGCCAAGGAAGGGCAGCGACACGAGCGGCGACAAGGCGATCAGGCTGACCATTGCGTAGAGCAAGAGCCACGAGAAGTGAGCCGCTGATCTGCCAGATGATTCTTCGAGGAGTCGTGAGTATCGCTGTAAGAAGTATATGTGAAAGAGGAGGTCGAGAGAGAATTCTCCAAAGTAGAAAAATGTCGTCAATAATCGCCAATACTACGTACGAGTTTGTTAGCATTGCCACGGCAAGACTGAAGGAGCTCGCTCGCTCAGACTCTCCAAGTCTCTGCTCACCTGATAACGTTTAAATACAGCCCCAAAGCTGTAGAAGAGCTGGAACGGCGAGACGACTCGGCACTGGACCAGCCCGCTCGCCAGCAGCGTTGCTGCTGTCCACCACCTCGTGCAGACGGGCATTTCCCAAAACCATTCCTCCAACGGCAGTCGACCACCGCCGTCCATAGCTTGATCCATGCTGTGGCCTGGAAAAAGACAGCAGAGTTAAATGCTTGGGGTGATAATGCGCAGACTCGTGGGTTCAGAGAGCCATAAAGGTGGAAAAGAGTATGCTTTGATAGATGTGTCTCTTTGGCAGAGGTTATGCGGCTCGTCAGTTCAATGCTTCGACGTCACGGCGCCACGTTACAAGAAGAGGGTCGGGCGCTGGTGCACCACCGGCCGACCAGGTACCAGTCTGTCTGGCCACCTCCCCTACGAAAGTACCCTGCGTGGTCGGTACTTGACGTCCACAAGCCAGTAGCAGCTGCGCCACACGCCACCGCATATGTCATGAATGCCCCTGCCCATGCATAACACATGTACAAGTACGATTAACCTAACCACTTATGCATGCCAGTACCTACTTTGTAGATAACGCCTGGATAAACACCACAACTTGCGCGTCGCCACTCGACCCTCTCCCAGAATTGGAGGTCTTCATGAAAGCAGACAAAAGTATTAATAGGCTCTGATAGTTCATAGAATTGCATGGAAGTAGTTTTCCCTACACTTGCAACATTGGAAGTAACTTGACTCCTTGCTGCCCGGCTCTGGGCCCGTCGTCTTAGTGCTGAGCGGCCTTGGCAGAAGCAGCCCCGCCGGGCGACGTCACAATTTCAATCCGAGTAGTCCGTCGTTCACTCCTCATCAACTTGTCGTTTCAAACTTATCGCGCAGCCGATACATTGGGAATAGCATCAATCATTCATCTCACGGCTCGTTCAAAATGAGCTTCTACAACATGTCACGGCTTCGTCCTGCAGCACGCCTCTTCGCCGTCGGTATAGGTGCAACCGCGTGCGTGGGCGCAACCACAACTCTCCTCCGAAGGACGCCAATTAGATTCGACGCGCCGGCGCAGCCTACGGCGCTTGGCATTCGCCAGCATGAGTCTCCTTCCGCGCACATCTCGCCCTCAATGGTAGAGCAATTGTCTAGTGGAAGTGTTACCGGTACGTCGCGTCATTTCGGGACAGCTCCGGAGCAGCGCTCACAACTCTGACGTCTATCTCTAGGTTTTGGTACCGGCCTCGTCGTTGCATTGTTCTCCAAGTCTCTCGCCCTGATTGCTGGTCTAATTGGAGGGGCCTTTCACGTATGGCCAAAATCCCTTTCCCTCTTGTCCTTTATTTGCAGCTTACACGTGCTAACACGAACATATCAGTTGGCATCTCGTGCTGGGCTGGATTTGTTTACGATACTGGGCTTGAATAAAAGCAAGTTCTTGAGGGAATCACGACTTTTCAGGATATGGGCCGGGAAGCCGTGGTTTGCGACATCATTCTTTGTGACTTTTATTTTGGCGGCCTTTGTTCACCTGTAGCAGATAGCAAAACTCACGTGCTGTGAATTTGCCATGCTTCCTATAAAGACGTTTATACCAGTGGTTCCGTGTTGCGTTTGAGCCAATCCAATGCCAGCGCATCGTCCTGCAAGAGATTTCTGGTCTTCTCAATCGTCTGTCTGTTCATCTCGTTCACCCAGTCCTTTTCGCGCTGCGTAAGAAGCGAGCTGTCAATCAGATTGTTGCAGTAAGGCACCATGGTAACGTTCTCGAACCCGAGGAACCTCTTGTCCTTTAGCTTGTAAGTCGTCTCTTCGATGTTCTTTACGATGAAGATATTCTCGATGCGAATACCAAATGCGCCATCTTCGTAGTAGCCCGGCTCGTTGGACAGCACGTTGCCGGCAGCAAGGGCGTTCTCCGTATTCGTAATACGGCCCCCAATGCCCATCGGGCCTTCATGCACGTTCAAGAATGAACCAACGCCGTGACCGGTGCTGTGAGGGAAGTCCAGCCCCTTGTCCTGAGCAACTGTTTAGCATCTTTGTCGGGGCAAGCATGTGTCATGCAGTTGGCGTTCGGCCACTCACCCAAAGATCCAGTCTGGCAATGCAGTCAATGTAATAACCGGTAGTTCCAGCCGGGAATAAGGTCTGGTCAAGACGAATGAGACCCTTGAGGACTAGTGTGTACATTTCACGCTCCTTTGCAGACGGTGTTCCAAAGTGTACCGTTCTGGTAGTGTCGGTTGTGCCATCTAGGTACTGGGCGCCCGAGTCACACAGATACACGGCATTCGGGTCAATAACTGAGCACTTTCCGGGCTTGGGTGCGTAGTGGATGACGGCGGCGCTTTTTTCAAGGGTCAGCATGAATTTTCGACAAAACTCCAGCGGCTTAGGTCGTCTTACTTTGCTCCAGTGCTCGAAATGGCCTCAAACGAATCGCTTACAAAGAGATCCTGCTGGCTGCGGAATACATTTAGCTGTTCGGAAGCTTGCACCTCGTCAACCGAAGCTTTCTTTGCGACAATCTGATCTTCCAGCCAAGCAAAGAACTTGATCAGAGCCGCACCGTCGCGGACATGGCAGTCGCGCATACCCTTCAACTCGACGTCATTCTTGGCGGCCTTGGCGACCGCAATGGGGCTCTTGACCTGGTCGACCTTGGAATCTCCTCCAAGTGCCTTCTTAAGAGCCCACGAACCTTCAACCGCCATCTGAAACTTGCCGCCTTGCTCTCCGCCGCTCTGCTTGCTGCGCTCATCGACGTCCGCGAAGAAGCTGTCATAGGGCTTGACCTGCACATCGTTGCTCTTCAAATGTTCGCTAACGCTTGAGTCGACCTTCGAAGGATCTACGTAAAGCAGAGCTTCCTCGGGCGTGATGATGGCGTACGAGTAGAAGACGGGATTGTAGGTGACATCGTCACCGCGCAAATTGAACAGCCATGCAATCTCATCAAGCATGGTGACAAAGAATCCAGGGCACCTCTTCTTCGCCATTTCGGCGCGAAGATCTGTGAGCTTGGCTTGAACAGACTTGCCAGCGTACTGTTCAGGGTGAATCTTTACTGGCTTGGACGGTGGCTTCGGCCTCTCGCTGCCCCAGACTTTGTCCACCAGGTTCTCCGTCAATCCCACAAGGGGAGCAGCACCCCCTCCCTCAATGATATCGCCAAGCTTCCTGGCCACATTGTTCGTCAACAGGGTTGGGTCAACGGCAACCGTCTTTCCGTCCTTTGCTCTTTCAGCAGCCCATTCCTGCCAGGTGGGAACGCCGGGGACCATCTGCTTCAGTAGCGTCCAGTTATCATCCAGCTCCTTACCCGCTTGGTTGAAATAACGGCCGTCGGTAGACAGGATTGCTTCATTCGGTGCAATAACTGCCCAACCAGCAGAGCCGGTGAAGCCAGAGATGTACTCCCGGCGGCTAAAGTCCTCCGAGACGTACTCAGAAGCGTGGCTGTCTTCTGAAGGAACAACTGCATACTGTGTTAGGGAAAGTCTTCCATTCCTGTGGCCGAATTGCTTACTGTAGATGTCGACATTGTTCTCCTTCATCAAGCTCCTTAGCTTGGAGAGGCGCTCAGTAGTATTAGTGCGCTCCATAATGGGCGTAATTGAGAAGCACGGTATAAAAGGCTGTCTCGCAGAAAACGTCTTGTACGTTGTATATAAATTTTGAGACCTCCACGAAGCTGTTACCGTTCGAAGCGGCCGCATTTAAGCCTCACTGAAACTGTCAGCGTCCGGCGGTAGTTTTGTATTCCCTCCGCCGTAAGCAAATTGGCATAGGTGTGGGGTGCTTCATGCGGCAAGTTGCGGCTCTCACGTTACGACCGCTGTGCCCTCCACTCGCAGTGGACCGAGGATCATGGACATGCCTTTTTCGGCGCCATCTTCACGTCACGCGAGCATGTTCGTTACGTTTCGTTCTGCAAGATTACGATGTATTATAAATGAACTTGCCACGCCATGCTTAATTCGGTTAAGTGAACGACCACACCTTGAGCCTTAAGGCTTCCTTACGGATAACTCGGCATCTTGCCCGTATGGTAAAGGTTGCGTATATTTTTACTCTAAATAGTCGTCTCTGGGCCTAATTCCGTTATATGCGCAAAGAGCGAGAATCGGAAATTATATTTATTAGCGTGCGACAACTAAGGCTGCCTATATTATTATACGAACACTTATGGATAAATGCGAAATAAAAATTTCTTTCAAAAAAATTTATATAAACGCGGTTAATATAATAAAGGGCTTGGTAACAAAAAAAATTATTGGAGCTAAGTTTAATATTATTGGAGCTTTTTACGTTTTATTGGAAATTCGACTTTAATTAAATAAGGAGTGGGAGGTCGAAAAATAATTTTATAGGATGAGCTTATGAGAATGCTATTTTAAAAGAAAAAATTCAAGAACTAGAATCGCACATAGGAAAAAAATAAAAAGTTAAAAGTTAAATCAGGCTGTAAGAAAAAGATGTTTTTTTTAGGTTAAATTGGAACTTTTTAGACGTATAAGCCTATAGCGCTTCCCTTTTTTTTTTTTTTTTTTTTTTTTCCTTTTGTAGTAAACGGGCTATATAGAAAAGAAATTTTAAAACCTAGCTAACATAGAGAGAATTATGAGAAAAGGTAATATAATAAATATATATATACGCATGTTAGTAAAAAATTATTACTATGTTTTATATAAGTACTTAAAGTCAGAGGTCTTCTGTATAAACATTACCTACTTGCGTATCTATAAGTACTTTTAATACTGCATTATCACCTAATCTTGTTGTTTAAGAGGGAAAAAGGAGCTGGCTAGCTTTCTATTTCTCAGCGTGGCACACCTCCCTTTCCCTTTTGCATATAAATAAAACCTTCTTTATTGCTAGGTATTCTTTAGTGCAGTGTACTGGCAGTTTTGCCTATTATATTAATCCGTACGGAGTACATCATTTAGTATTGCTCAACGAGCCCGGCTGTGTGAGCCTCCCCGTTAGGCGCATACACATCCATTGATTCATCCTAACATTTTGCGTCGCCTCCCTCTTTGCACACGACAAAAAAAGTGTATGCCGCCATGCGTCGACTACTTTCCAGTCAAGCTGCTACACAGTCTCGGGTTATATTCTCCGGGATACAACCAACAGGTGTGCCTCACCTGGGTAACTATGTTGGTGCATTGAAGCAATGGGTGCAGCGTCAACATGATGAACCGTCAGACACACGCCTAATATACTCGGTTGTTGACTTGCATGCTATCACCACTCCTCAGCCTCCCGAAGTGTTTAAAAGACGCAAAAGGGAGGCTTTAGCTGCTCTTTTAGCAATTGGCATTGATCCAAGCCGTAGTACACTCTTTTACCAGTCCTCGGTAAGGCACAACGTACGCTCGACCTAAATGTATCACGGCTGATGGATATAACACATTCAGGTGCCAGCACACTCTGAGCTCATGTGGATACTGGCTTGCACTGCATCAGTAGGCTATTTATCGAGAATGACGCAGTGGAAAGTAAGCAACCCTCAGCGCCTGATTGGCACTTTGGAGCTTCGAAATATTGCACATGAGCAACCGCCCCTAACACCCTCCTGTCAACAGTCAAAGCTCAACTTAGGGTCTTCGTCTCAGCTTGGGGACAAATCTGTTGGCACTAGCTTGAAACTTGGCCTCTTCTCTTATCCAGTGCTTCAAGCTGCAGACATATTAGTACACAGGTATGTCATATATATCATATGACATACCTATCTTCCCGCAACTTAACAACTTACTCCTGCAGAGCAACTCACGTCCCGGTTGGACGAGACCAACATCAGCACCTCGAATTCGCGCGAGAGTGTGTCACCAACTTCAATAATGCCTATGGCCCTCATCTTGTCTATCCGGAGACTATTACTTGTATAGATCTCCTCCCCTCCAATTAACTACGCCCACTGACTAACACACCTGCTCAGCGCCTGTACGTCGAGTGATGTCTTTAGCCGACCCGACGTCGAAAATGTCAAAGTCTCACAAGCTGGAACGCTCTCGTATTCTAATAACGGACAAGCCGGAGGAAGTTCGCAAAAAGATATCCTCTGCGCTTACGGATTCTATCAACGGAGTTTCCTACGACCCCGATTCTCGCCCGGGCATATCAAACCTACTAGAGATTTGGTCTGTTTTCGATGGAAAACAGAGAACTCCTGGACAGTTAGCCACTGAATGTGGTGAATTTAGCCCACGTCAGCTAAAATCAGAAGTTTCTGATGCTATTATTGATGGCTTGGAGGGGATTGGTGAGCGTTATGAACGGCTACTACAAGATGAGAATCAACTGGACTTAATTGAGGCCGACGGAGCCCGAAAGGCGCAACAGAGCGCGGGTGAGACTATGCACCTCGTACGGGCTGCAGTTGGACTATGACTAAGACTAGATAAATATCCTGGCAAGCCTGGAACTTTCACCAGTGCCGAGGTGGCGTTATGAGGCGTACGCAAAATTAGAACCTCTCGAGGCAAGCCAAAAGTCTCGAACTACCTGGTTAGTTGCACGCAACCCGCGGAGACTGGCAGTGCGGTTAGCATCATATCGCCACTCTGTATTAATATGTATCAAATCATACCTCACGACTTTCTTCACAAACATTGACTTGTCTTCGGCTGTAACGTTGTTGCTTGGGAACGAGGGATGGTTCAGACCGCTTTCCAGCCATTCCTTCGTCCTCGGGTGGCGACTGACAAGTTTCTTGAGCGGCTCACTAATTTTATCCAGCTCACTACGAGATGCGTTGCCGCCAACGTTACGGGCAAGGCTCTGGCACAGCAAGGGGCCGAGCGTCTCCATCACTCCAGTGAGGCGGCCATCGGTGCCGAGCTCGCTGTCTCGGAGACTAACAAAGGTAGCCTAGGATTGGTTAGATTCGACGTAGAAGCACACTTCTCTGCTAGACAACCAACATACCCAGAATTCAGCCGCTGCTGCCTTTGGTAGCGGTTCACTGCCGTCGAGGACTTGCAATGTGAAGATGAAGAAAAACTCCGCAGCCTCGGCCGGCTGCAATTGTAGTAACGAGCCAGGCGTCTTGGGGAGAAGACGAGTCACGAACTCAATGCCGTTCTGGGTAACCTCGGGGTCGAGCTCGTTTCGCGGCGCCCGTCTCGCTGACCCATTGCCGGGCTGTTCAGGCTGACTCGAAAGCTGCCTTAGAAGTCCAATAACCCACGCAAGAACACTGGCAACAACAACTTGCTGGTGTGCAAGTTTTCCTAGGGAGCTAATGAAAGAGCAGGCTGAGCCTATGAGCAGTCCTACACGGGGAGTGCTGGGTGAGTGGCCAGTCAGGTACTGCGCAACTTCGGAAGGAGGCAGTACGAACGGTCCTGGATCAGACTCTGAAAATCCAGTCCGTAAGATGTTGCAAATTTGCTCGGTAACTTCAGAGCTAGCTGGGAACATTCTCTGTGTCTCAACTATGATTCCCACGACTTTTCTTTGAGTCGACTCTAATTCAATGTCAGCCCGTTCGCTCGGGTTGTTGGAAGTTTCTAGTTCCACCATATCTGCCGGAACCTGAACCCCTTTTCCTATATTGAAGAGACATCGGAGCGCTTTGAGTGCAATATGGAGACTCGCATTCTCGTTTTGAAGGGTATCAGGACATGGGATGCCATTGGTTAGGGTCAGCCCGGCGAGTGCCTTGGAGTTGCTCAGATCATCTTCTACAAACTGCAAAATCGTGGCATAGGTCGTGTATCGATGTTTCAAATCTGGTACTGCTTGTGCAACAGCCGCTAGTGCACCTATTGTTCGTTCGCTGGCGATGCAGTCTAGTTGCCGACCCGTGGAAACGCGCTGATATTCGGAAATGAAGGCGTTAATATCCATGAATAAATGGCGTCGGCACGACGAGCACAGACGGAGTATAGATTTTGAAGCTGTGGCAGACATGGATTCATCGCCTAGTGTGGAAAATAAAAGCTCCAGCGCCGGAGGTAAGTATTTGATGTTTCTCTCAAAGTACTCCGTGTACTGTTCAATAAGGGAGAGACAAGTTTGCCTTGCTCGCAGGGGAATGCCTGGTCCGCCATTCCGGAGCGTGGAGAAAAGCGAAGATTGGAAAATAGTCGCAAGCAGCTCGTCGCAACGTTCATCATCGGAACAGCATTCGGCTAACCCACCGATGCAGTAGACCGCCGCTTCCAGCCGCATCCACGACGAAGATTGGAGAGCAGAAAGCGCCACTTCTGCAAATGTAGCCAAAAGTTTCGGCCCAATCAGCCAGTAAACTGACTGCAACAGGTCGACCACATCTTTCCTCGAGTAGCTGAAGCCAGTTCTGTCGTCTGAGTCCCAGTTTGTAAGTTCAGAGGCAGGCGGGTATATTATCCGCTGCCAAGCATGTGAGCAAACCTTGACAAGAAATTCGCGAGCTTTTGCTGTCGCTTCTGCTTCTGTCTTTCCTTCTCCCGCGGCATAGTCAGGCACAGTCTCAGCAAATGTAGACCAAAACTCGACAACAGGAACAAAAATCTTGTCTTCGGCAACAGGATATCCGTCAGCTTGGAGGATTTCACACAGATATGTCAATAGCGACCCGGTTTCTCCCTGGTGACATGTCTGCACTAAGGCTGCAATTTTGGTGTCTGCGAAAGAGAGTAGCAGCTGTACAAATTGCACAGATTCGAAGCCGAAATCTCCTTCGATGATTCTGCTATAGAATGTTGTGGACCAGGTACTTGTAAATACCCGTCCTAGTACTTGATACTGTTCTTCGGTGATCAAGCTTGGGAAGTTTGACAACGTATCTGTGAGTAGTTCCACCGCAGCATCGAACGAAGACTCAACGTTCAGCGAGTCGATTACTCCGGATATGAGAGGCTTTAGAGAGTCTACCACTGCGTGGTCTTTGGTGGACATCTTCTGCGAAAGCGTGATCCATGACTAAGTGGAGTTAGCTATGATTTGACTGGCTTTGTTGATTATTGATGGCGCACCTGTAAGCATCTGGTTGAAGCTTCGATCGTTAGGGGGGATGCGATATTTCCACTGAGCCCTTTTGACATCAGAGATGATGCTCTTGCACCGTTCTGTATCAGGGCTTCATATATCCCAATGCTGTTGTATACGATCAGCATTTACCTAGACGGAGGATGAAGTTCAGCATAGTTACTCACTTTGCGGTGGAGTTCAGGTCGAGCCTCGTCGCATCATCCGCTATATTTCCTGTAACCCATAGGGCAGCTTGTATCTGCAGAGGGTCTAGTATTTCCAGCGCAGATACCTGATTCCCCTCATCAGAGAGAACATCCGTCGACTGCGGGTGGTTCGACGCCAGGCAGATGATGAGATGGTCCAGAAACCGTGTCCATAATTTGTAGTACTTGATAAAAAACGTAGAAAGTGCCGAAACAAGTTTCCTTGTAACAAGACGGCTCCGTTCCTGGTACAGCGATCCGAGGTACCAGCCGATGAGGTGCTTCAGTAGATCAGTGGCCTCTTCTTCGGGTAAGGGATTGCTAGGCCTTATTAGTACTCTTTCCAGAGCGTTGCTTGATCAAGCATACCTTTCCCGGTTTAGCTTCACGATTATAGTCAGGGCTCCGAAGAAGCGTACTTTGTCGTCCTGACGATCCAGAAGATGACGGGCTAACGCCCATGCCTCAGGTTGGTTCTGGATGTGGGTCAATGTCGCCTGTGTTCGGGCAATGTTTTCTGGTGTGTTCGGTTCATATATAGAGAGGACGAGCTACAGTCGCTATCAGTATCTTGTTCGAGTTTTTATGTCGTGGCTGTACTGACCTTCTCTACCAGATCAGGGTTGAGCGCTGCAGTCATGCCTAAGCTACCTGACGCGAGCATTGTGAGATAGTTGAACAGTTCCCTCAACAGCTCTCCGAACACACTATCACCATCGCCAGCTCAAGACCTTAGTTACGACCAGCAAGTAAGAATGAAGGCTATAAAGCAAAAGCAGCGAAGCGAAGAGTACGAGTTGTTGAGAGAAACACAAACACATCAGTTCAGGGTAGACGGAGAGGGTAGTGAAGAGACAGCAGCACTGGGCCATGGTGGGGCGCCCGAGTGCCGGCTACATTGCTGGCAAGCAAACGGCTACGTAGCGGTAAATGCTTCTTATTAATGCCCTTAAGCCCGAGCTCGTACACTAGATGATCGCTTCGAGTGAATGATCTTGGGATCCAAGAGGGCAAGCAGGTGCCACAGTCAAAGTAATTGCAAGGTGGTAGATACAAGCTATTAACCACCGGCCACCCAACTACTAAGATCATTGGAAACACACACAATGCACAAAATCACACAAAAACAAACAGTGGCCCCTGAAGTTAGATGATATATAAGTACAATAGGCTACAAACTCCCGAGCAATAGCTACACCTGATCGACTGCACGGGACCTTTTCAGGACCATTTTCTCATCGTTCCGACGGCTATCGAGCAAGCTTGTCACTTTATCCGGTGTTCCGAGAGGTCTCGCCTGCCCAAGGTGCTCCCACGCAGACTCTAACTCAGAAGGCTGGATGCTCGCTTGATCGGAACTCTTGCTCAACCCAGTTGGGCCAAACTCCCAAAAGTTAGCCTTCATACCGATGCCGTAGTACTGGTGTTTCCGCAGATACGCAAGCCACAGCTGAACGGTCTCCGGATGGCCGTCCTGAATTTGAATCATACGACGCAGTGTGATACGCTCAAAATTCTCCTGCGATTTCTTGAAAATGAAATGATCCCGTGGCACCGTCCATCTTTCCGTGATTCGAGGGAGTGGAACTGGCCCGAAAGCAGGCAGCCCTAGGTAATATGCAGCTCGAAGGGCAAAGTCCGAGAAGAATTCGAGTGGCTGGAGGCTATATGATCGTAACTGTAGGTCGCACGATGGAACCCCGTACTCCGCGCTTCTCTTCAACGGCTTGAGATGGACTGCCTGCGCTGAACGAGGATTTCGCAAATTATTCGTCGTGTTCGTCGCTGAAGCCGATTTACCGCCGGACTGCCCATTTCCATCGCGGGCGCCTTGCGCGACACTGAGGCTGTCAGAGGAAGGGAACGATTCACATTTGAGGTCAACGCCTTACCTTGACGAGAAAGATCTGATGTGCGTGGGCGATGCCTGCTGCCTGGTGTCAGTTCGTTGCTTTCCTAAGAAAGATCCAATCAATCCAACCACGTACCTGGAATTGCCACAGGCGAGTGCAGAGCTGCCGGCGCATGACTTGTGATCGGAGGATGATGTTCAACCAGACAACCTCTCCACACAGTTTTTTGACGAGAGGACATAGGTAGTAGATGGCAAGCCTATCACACGCGCCAAGGAGGCCCCACCTGGGTCGCACTTTTGGGTCACACAAGACCGTCCAAACCATCGAGAGTTCCACGCCTAGACTAAGAACTACAAATCAGGAGAAAGATGAAACAAAATGAGAAATTGTTTGGAAAGGGAAAGAAAGTTTGATTTAAGCTATTCTATATGCTATCCAACTACTCTCTATCAAACCCATAACATTTGTGTCATAGAGCTGATTACGAACTCGGCGAATTCGTTGCGGATAAGCCTGTGACCGGCGTCCACGTTCTGCACCACCTAGTAAGGCGTGATACTTTGCTTTACATGTCTCAGTATAAGCACTCACTATGCATTCTCATCCTCAAGGCTCGCACTGTAAGAGGATGCCATAGGGGAATGATTGACCGCTCTGCCGCAAGCGCCTGTGCACACGCGGTGGTGCCAGGCCGGGTGGGATCAAAAATCGGACTAACGAGGCGCTTGGTGGTTTACCGGCAAGAGTATTTGTCTTTAGACTTCTCAATATATCAAATGCCACTGCAAGACGGCACGGACGGGTATCCGTCTTCAGCTCTGACCTCTTCGTCGTTGTGCAACAACTTTGCGATAGAATGCCTTCTTCCCAGACGTTTTCTTCTTCTGTATATTGGCATACTTTGACTTGAATTTGTCGCCGGAATGGTCTCTCATAACCTCGCCAAGAATTGTTTGTCGTCTGTCTTTGCGTGACAGCCTTGCGCTGAAGAAGTCTGTGGGGCCTTCTACAATCCTGCCAACCTGGGAATATTTCGGCGCTTCAGCACGCAGTGCCTTCTTCTGATGCTTTGGATCCAACACGCCTCGCATGCGTAAGATTTGCCAATCCCTTTTGAAATCGGCGGTGAGGTCTGTCTTTGGAAGGTCGAACCAATCAGAACAGGCTGAATCCTGTCGTTGATGTTAGCCTGCTTCCGCGTTGTCGCAGCTGCAAATGAAAAACGAGGAGATACTGCCGTAGGAGGTTTCGGCCGTATAATAAAAAGCAATTTGCTTTTGTGGGTAGATTCAGAGTAACTATGATAAATGGAAATCATGGGTTCACGGGCTACTGTCCAAAACGGACGATGCGTCGTGTCAAAAGTACCATAAGTGGTTCCTTCTCATCACCAAGTATGCAGGAAAAAGGAAAAAAGAGGGCATAATTGCAAATTCGGCTTACCTTGGCTTGCGTCTTTGCCGTTTGCTGCTTTATAGCTGGGCGAATGCCACCATCTTCCTTCGGCACATCTGCAGTAGGTCGTGGGACAAGCTGGACCGTATCGGCATCGGCTTCCTGCACAGGAGCAACTCCGCCGCCTTTCTCAAGCCGTTGTTCGGCTTGTCGAAGAAGCATATCTATTTGACTTTCGTCCATCTTGGCCATAGTTGGTTGACCAGAAACCAGACTGTGCTGGCTAAGCTCGCCGAAAGTGCGGTTGTGATGGAGTGAATGATAGATTGAGATGGTGGGCAAGAAAAAAGTTTCTGGTGGACCGCCAATCTACGAGTATTAGCACCCAGACCCCTGCACCTTTTGGTAGTGGCAGACTGCCAGACTGAGCGGGCGGACGCCCAACCACCTCAGTGAGCCTGACGAAAACGCGACGAGGTGGGTCGCGGAAAAATGGTTTCGGCTACAGGCGGGTATGTATATAGTGCGCATTTCCAGGATCCGCCTAGCAAAATCCCACCCACCAGTGGACGTGTTCCCACAATTTCGCACTGTATACATGACGGGCTTGCCTGGGCTGCATTGCCGCAATACTGTTGGTCAAAACGCGGGCGGAACCAACCAGCCAAACACATCGTCGGAAGCTCCCAACGCCTGTCTATTACCGCGCGCTCTGCTTATAATACGAGTTAGGAAGATAGTGCAGTCATTTGCAAGACCTCTGTTTACTTGTCTTGTCCTGAAAAGATTATCCGAAGCTTCGATTAGCATCTCAAATTAATAGCGCAGCGTCCCAGCTACGCCCAATCTCACAGCAATCATGGAACCACAGAACCAATCGGGTCAATCACAGCAGCAGCAGGGTCGCTCTGCGCCAGTATATGATACTACCCAAGGCGGCCACTATGGTGAGCCCATAACACTACACGAAAGATATGTTCGGACGATGCTAACTTTAACGGACAGGTGCATGCGCAGCAGTATGTATTCTCGTTGATCCTGCACGTTCTGACTTCTGACTGTTTACAGCTCGCATCACAAGGCTTCGCACCAGCGGAGCTATACACTGGACCATGGGCAAATGTTCGTAACATCTCTGCAGATTTATTCCCTTTTCCAGGCTAATTTACTGTAACAGGTCCACCAAGGCCTCACGGGGCAATACAAAGACATTCTGACCACCTACTGGCAGCAAACTATTACGCACCTGGAGAGTGACACACATGACTACAAAATCCATCAGTTACCCCTGGCGCGTATTAAGAAGGTCATGAAGGCTGACCCGGAAGTCAAGATGATATCAGCAGAAGCCCCAATCCTCTTCGCCAAAGGCTGCGACATTTTCATCACCGAGCTGACGATGCGTGCCTGGATCCACGCTGAAGAGAACAAGAGACGAACACTTCAGCGCTCTGACATTGCTTCCGCGTTGGCAAAGTCCGATATGTTTGACTTCTTGATAGATATTGTTCCCAGAGAAGAGGCAGCAGCTCATGCAAAGAGAGCAGCCGGTCAAGCAGGTACGGCGGCCACACTCCCGGCTGGCGCGCCTGCACGTCTGCCGGCTCAGCACGGCAACATGGGGCAGCCTAACTCGCACCCAATGGCGACGGCAGACTACATGGGCGGACACGCTCTCGGACATGAGCAAGATTATCGCCAGAATCCCAACATATACCCTGGCCAAGTTCCTGCAGCCCCTTCTGCTGCTTACGGGCAAGCTCAGGCGCCTGGTGGGATGTACGGTGAGATGGAAAATATGTATCCTTACTCTACTATGCCGGCACAACAGGTAGGTGCTAGGATTGTATCCAACGTGAACATAGTTGACACAGCCAACAGGCACAGATGACTTCTGAAGAATTTGAGTAAAGGACACACGCCCTGGAGCGGTGTTTTCTGCCTCGGGTCATTCCACTTTGTATTTTCAGTTTTATTTCCTTCAACTTTCCTATCAGTACTCGGGTTTCTCGGAATTTGGTGGCTTTTCCTTGTGTTACTTAGTGTTTTGGATTTAGTTACAGTTTGTAGACCTTGTCAATCACCTGTACAGGCAACAGGCTGCGCAGATGCACCGGACCGACTTGGCACTCATGTATGCCCTTCGCGCAATTATTTCATCATCCCGAAACGTGACGATAAGTTGGAAAGTGGTGCACTCCTACTTGATGGTGGGGAGGCGCTGCTTGTAAGCCTGCAGAGAGTCAGTACGGCGCTTTTCCGCTGTTTTGTAAAATATACGAACTTTTCGAGAAGAATCGGGCCATTGAGGGCATCGACTCGGCCGTACTTCTTGTTGCGAACCGATATGTCAAAGAATTCTTCATGATTGTCGGATTGCATCAGATTCACCGTTTGTTGTAATTCGTCCAGGTTCTCCTTCAGCATTTCACCATTCTCAAGACTGTTCACAAATTCTGTCAAGTATTGGACATCCTGCGCCAGAGCAGACACAGCGCCGGCACTTATATGCTTGACATCAGTGGACAGTGGAAGCGCCTAGGGAAGTATAAGCTAAACCTGACATGTATATAGAGCGGGGTCTTGCCGCTGCTTACCAAAATTTTGTTTGCAGTGTGGCTCAACGCATCGAAGTAAATAAGTTCCTTGATCTCTCGTGGCAACCCCAGTAGCGTAGAGTTCATAATATTAGAAAGGTAGCGCGTTAAAGTCTGCATATATCCGCTCGGCTCCGGATCGACGTTTGTTGTAAACCTATGCGATAGCCCGTCAGTTTACAGAAGCTCTTGTGTGTATGCATATGGTGGAACAATACCAGTCATATTCTGCCGTGTCTACAAGGTCATCAATCTTGGAGTTGACAAGCTCAAATATACGTTTTTCGGCCGTCTTTTTATTGTTGCGAAACTCGTCCGTTGCATTCAATCGAAGAGGCCCACCAGCAGAGGTGGACGATCTTGCTCGAATGAGAAGTTGCTCTAGTTCTTGACAAGCAATCTCAAAATGCTCCAGATTTATAAGTATTTGTACGATTTGACCAAGGTATTGTGAGCTGAGTCGTTCAACAAGAGATTTGCAGACTTTCTCCGTCAAGAGTTCATCGAGCGACTAAATTGAGTTAGCAAGAGCCCTGTTAGAGATTTATATCGTGGTGGTGAGGTCATACGCTTCGGAGGGACTCATCAATAACATCAGAATGCTGGAAGTGGTCATCGGAGAAGAAATAGAACTGGTTGAGGAAGTTCCTAATATCAATACAGCATAGCGGATACATTTGTGAGAATGGAAGTACGCATGGGAACCTTTTGTTGATGTAAGTAAAAGATAGAGAGAGGCACAATTGTGGCGGTGGACGTACGTGAGACTCTCAGCTGGCTGCTCTGGCGTGTACCAGCTTACGTTAATAACCTTCTGATACTCATCGAGAGAATTTATTGCCATTGGCATATAATCATCAGTTGAAACAATCTGCCAACTGAACGTTAGCGGCAGGTTTTCCTTTTGGAACACATCTCTTTGCCACAAGTACTTGCCTCCTGGAAGTCCTCGCTGAATCTGCGTTTGAGCAGTTCAGCATACTTATCGAAGAGTGCGAGCAGGAACGTATCGAGGCTAGACACTGAGTATCCGTAACCCTTCATTTCGTTAGCTATGTCTATTATATACATCGCTGCAGCTTCAAAAAAGGCTACAATCCATAAGTCTGTGCTCACCTCCATTGTCTGGATGAAAAGTGCAATGACACCTTTAATCTTGAGTAGCACTTCAGCATTTGTGACGTCGCCCAACGCTCTAGATGTAAGATTGATTGCAGCGCTGCACATAGACTCCCATAATTCCTCGACCTACGGTTTTCGTTAGAATTTGCCCAAGCTTGGTGTCAAGACCTGATGCTCACCTCGATTGACGACCGAAGATGCGGAACCCGCCGCATCGTGGCTTTTTCAATAATAGCAAATCCGGTTATACCTTCCAATAGACTGCTCAATGAGGATTCATCGTCCGTGAGCAGGTCAACTGAACTTGGAATCAGAAGTTCCTTTTGTTGCCGTCTTGTCGCAGCATATTCTGACCGGAATCTGTCTATCTGGTTGAGAGCCTCGTGTATATGAACTGCTTCAAAGAGAGGCGTGAATGCAATTTGCAGCTCTTCGTTGTCTAGTACATCAAGCTCTTCGCTTTCGTCGCACACCAGTTCTATAGACGAGTTAAGCTTGAAGTTGGTCAAAAACTGATCGTCTTCGACCCTCTTCTTTTGTCGCAGCCGTCGCTGGTCAGTATAGTACCACGCCAACTCCCCCAAAAATTGGGACGCTTCACGAATCCTAAAGAGCCACGTATTTAGGTCGGCCATCACGGCCTCCGAAATAGCTTTCCGTGATGCAGGGATTGATTTCTGGATTGCATCTGCCAGGCGATGTTGGGTTGCGTAGCGATTCTGCAATATGGGTACCAGGTGCTCATTCTGAAGGTCTTCCAGTGATTTTAAAGCGGAGTAATATTTTTTGCGTCGGACGAGGTCGTGCGCTTGGTTTACGGCCTGAAGCACCTTGAGAGATTCTTTGAGGGCATCGGACGCGTCTGAGATGTTTTGTCGTATGGCCTTCGTATTGACAAGTGCACCCTTTTGCTCCGCTAGCTTTTCAGTACTCGACTGTATGGATTGGTTGAGCTGAAGGATTTCAGCGATGAGTGCGACGGTGTCCTGACGGACATTTTGAAGCCGATTGACGGAGTCCAAGAACTCCTCATGTTTCGTCAACCCGATTCGCTCGATATCTGCCTCTCGGTCTTCGGAGTAGCGAACCAGGCACTGCATCAGTGCCGGCGTCCTTCGTGAGTTGGAAGCATCCTTAAGAACTGGTATGAGGTGATCTAGGAAGTCGCCGTCGGACGAGGACAGTATAATCTTGACGCGAGAAAGGGTTAGTGCAACATTGCGGTAGAGTCGAAGCAGAAACATACTTGTGGCACTGTGGCTGCATAATCATCGATAGTATCCGTTCGTCGTGGCATAATTCCCCGCCGGCTCCGTCGTGACGGGAGCTGCTGAGGGATGGATGATGTTGATGCGAAACGATGGGACTCGACCTCAACTGGCCCGCGACAGAAGATGCGACGTGCGACGTGCGGTGCGTGGAGGAGTGGCCCCCACACTCTGTGTGCATTAGCGTAACCTGCTAGTAGTACATTAGTTCATTAAGATGCCTATTTCGGATTATTCTATTTACAGCGAGCATCAATTGAATTCTTTGAGTCAGCTCCGTGCATAGCTTGTATAAGAAGAGTATTAAATTTACTCGAGTATGGCCAGAGTGCAATACAAAGGTATTCGTTCTATTCTCTTCGCTCGTGTCATTACCGTTTGTCTGCACCTACCCGCAAGGCTGAACTGGTTAATTAGTATCTGGCCATTGCGAAGCAGTGAAGTCTGTGGTTGGAAGAAATTGTAAGGAAATTCTCTTGTGCGCAGTCACATACGCTATGGCCACTGAATTATCGTTTGGAGAGGCGTTGTTTCCACTGCCGTAAACTAGCCTTCAAAGAGTGTAAGAGCTGTTCTTGAAGTCAGCATACTACCTACAGCATACGGTCTGTGATCTGTCGTCAGGGAGGACAACCTGTTAATAATGCCCAAAGCAAATACTCTATTATCAAATTTAACCCTAGACCAAACGCACTGCCTTGTCAACATAAGGTAGCACAGGTAATAGTCCGCAGGTGTAAGAGAGTACTAGACTCAACGCCGGAGCCTTAGTGTTGTCAGTAGGTATTTGCCTTGCGGTACCTACGTAGTACCTAGTAAGTGTCACGGATAAAAGCATTCCTTCCTTCGAAGTAAGCTGTTACCGAATATTGGAAGGTGCTACCAGATACCGGACTGTTGAGTGCCCACACTTGCCAGGTGCAACGGGCCGGCCGTTTTTTTTAACGAAATCGTAGGCTCACAAGCTCTCTTTGCCCATAACATCCACTTGCAACGTTCCAACCACTAGAGATCAGGCTTCAGCCAGCAAGCTACGACAAGGTTTTACTGTGAATACAATCATGGCACAGGTTCAAGATGTGCCGCTTTCCCCTCATTCGTCAACGGGAGATGGAGATTCTCGCAAAGGTTCTCCGGACACTCGCTTGACCGAACCGTCTCCCAAAGAAGATTTAAAACCGCTTTCAATAGCCCAGGCCCATATTGTACGATCCCGGTCTGAAAATTCTTTACAAAGAGATCTTGTGCGCCGAAATGGAAGCCAAGACATGAACAAAGATCCTTTCGTTACGCCAGCAAAATGCACCGCTAGCACGTTGTCGCCGACAGCTTCATCGTTTAGCCCATTTCCTAACTTCCCACACGACAGCCCGACAAAAGGCTCTGGGATAGTGGCTGCAGCACTTAGCACTGATATTGGGGTATCGCGCCATGTGAAAATTACTACTTCCCATGGCCCTCTTTCACCATCCCACATCAGAACATGGTTCGAGGTCCGAGAGAACAATGATCAAACGCCTGTCATCTGCCAATGCTAATTGATTCAATAGGAGCTGGAATCAAACGGCAAATGTACTCATGGAAGCAGGTATATAACTTCTGCGGAGTATCAAGTTGATGCCTATTTCGAAGATATCCGGGACGCTTGTACGCTTCATGACGAAACAAACGCCTCTAGAGAAGGGTCCTCTAAAGAAGGCTGGGTTGCTACATATATCAGCTCGGAAAACAGCAACAAGGTGGGCATAATACATGTCAGGAGTCAAGTTTTCAAAGCTTACTTTTAAAATAGGGTCAATCGACAAACGCAGACATTGGATATATTACCACCGGCCAGGTAATGGTGTTTGCAACGGCGCCCGCAGGGACAATCATGGATACCACTCGTGCTGTCAGCGATGTCTTGGCAATTCTGAAGTCCCATGGCCGTTTGTTTGCGTTTTTCAAGAGATCAGTCTTCCCAGACGGGTCTTTCAGAGCGGTCGCCGAATATTGCTCTACGACGGCAGCCAAGATAGCCATTTCTAATGGCAATAACCGCCAAACTATCAATGTATTGCCTAAGCTCTTTTTCTACCCTTAGTTTTTCGCTAATAATCTTTGTTAGGGAATGCAGGTCGTCATTACAACTTGTCAGGACGAGCTACTTCAACACAGCAACTTCATAGTGGCTGCCCAGGACAGCGTCGCACAGCACAGAACAGCCCCAACTTGCATAAGCTGGAGTTATGGCGTCGCCAGCCCGAGCATACCCTCCGTGACTTCTTCGGAACTATGCAACAGCTCGCCTTTTGCAATGTATCCCCTTCTTTTCCAGTCCACATCTTCTCCAAATTTGCCGTACATAGTTGACTCTTTTATGGGAAACACGCCTGGTCGCGGACTCAGCGCTGTCACGGACCCTGTTTCTCCCCCTTACCATGGCGCTTCTTCTACATACCACAAACCTCCCTCTCCAGCATTAACTGTACAGAACGGATTTAGTCCTTCTAGGACAGTGTCCTCTTTCGGACGATCAGACCATCGTCGGCAGAATGCTGCCCGCGTCAATAGATCAGCCCTGCAGACCCTGACCAGTCACCACAATCACGTTGATGTGAATCGCATTCGAGACGGTATAGACGTTCGCACTACGGTATGCTCAACTTGGCATTTATGCCTGCCCTGGGTGCTCCAAAGTCTCCTGACACTTATAGATTATGCTTCGGAATATACCCAACAAGGTTGATCAGGCAATGCTTAAGCGTATCGTTGACGAGTCAAGCTGGGGAAATTACGACTTCATGTATCTTCGTATTGACTTCGCAAACGACTGCAAGTAAGTGGAGGAAGAGAGATAGCTAACCAGAGCGATAATGATAACGAGATTCAAGTGTAGGCTACGCCTTCATCAACTTTGTGGACGTAAGTTGCCAAATAACCTAATTATCTCTCTCGTTTACTAACTCATAAGCGTAGCCGTTGGACATTATTGATGTAAGCTTGGTGTTTTGGACGCGCTGCATCCCAATACTGACGTGTAGAGTAAAGTTTGTCGAAGCTCGTGGAAATCAGAGATGGTAAGTGGCTATCCATTTGCAAAGAGCATAGGAAAACCCAAAAATTCACCGTAAAATAGGAACTGTTTTAAGAGCGACAAGGTGGCGGAAATCTCGTATGCGAGTAAGTCGTCGAAAATATCCTCTAGCCATATGCGAGATGATGTGCTAACACGGGTATAGCCATCCAGGGCAAAGACTGCCTCGTCCAAAAGTTTAGAAACAGCTCCGTAATGCTGGAGGCAGCCCATTACAGACCTAAGGTATGCTGACACCAGAGACAGCTCGCACCTTGCTGAAAACCATGTCGATATTTAATTTTACACACTTCTAACTCTCAAAGTTGTATTTCACCTCCAATGGCCCAACTCCCGAGAGAGCGGGTCAGGAAGAGCAGTTTCCCGAGCCTGATAATCAATCCAAAATGAAAAGAAGCTGCGAAAACGCCGAGCACGTAGGCAAGTTGATTCGCAGGAGGTCGAAGAATACGCAAACAGTCTGACTACTTAGCCAGGTCTCTTTACCCCGAATGCCGGTCAACACTTCCGCGACGAGCAGAGACGTAGACGTTCCCAATATGACCGCGGAACCAGGCTTGCTGCACTTGAGGAATACGATTTAGAAACGGCGTTCCAGCATATACTGTAACTCCGATCTATGCCGATTCATTAGAGTAACTGGAAACACGTCTGGAAAACAGCCCTAGAAACGAGCCTCCGGAGCATGGCCTGATAATTTGGAGGGTAACTTCGCTATTTACGCTGAGATGACGAATGTAAACGGGTGGACACATAATGATATGCTACGCTAGCTACATACTATCTCCGCCATTCATTGCTGTAATTCTAGCAGTGTACGATAACATAGTAACAAAAGCGGCCAATAATGGACAGCACACTTTAAGGACCTTTGACACATGATACCGCCTCAGTTGGGACATACAAATGTATTATTCCACTACTGTTAGACTATGAAGGGCCTGGTGAAGCCGGATTTTCGGGCAAAGCCGGCAGGGGCTGGCGACTATTAATATGCTGAGACTCTATCTGACTATTTGTCTGCAGTCCTGTAGAAGGGCCACTGGATTGCCACTCGGGTCGCTCTTCTGGATCACGATTTGGTGTCAGAGGCGGTGACGGCCGTCGATAACCGTAGACATCGTCACCTGCTCTTGGACTGGCTGCGATGTGTTTGCTTGGCGAATTGTCTAGTTTCTCGCTCGGAGAATCCGGGCTCAAAGCTGTGTGTTGTCGTTTTGTGGGCGAGCTGCCGGGATACATGTCCCTCCTCTGCATAGAAGCTAAAATTTCAGCGAAAGCGGCCGATGTACTCATACTCTGATCTGGAGTAGCCGCAAGATAAGGAATAGGACCGCCTCTGGCGAAAGTAACGAGGCAGAGACACGATAAAAGCAGTACTGCTTGGACAATTGCCATTCTCTTCTGAAACACAACTTCGTCAGCCAAGACATTTAAACGTGAACTTAGCGCAAGAATATCGCGCTGAGACTGATCCTTTTGGCTCTCCAGTGCCAGCACCGTTGACTGCCATATTTGGTCATACTGGTCGCGAAAGTTGCGAAGCTCGGCTAGCACCGTGTCGTTTAAATTAGTGAGTACAGAGGTGATTTTGACCAGTTGCTTCTGCTCAGATCTCTGGAAAGCGTCTTGTACGTGTTTTGATTGCTCTTCGACATATTTCAACGACAGAGTCAGGTTGGACTCCACCTGCTGCAATCGTTTCGTCATGGAATTGAAGAAACCTTCTTGCACTGTAGGTGCTGCAACACCTGAGCCGATGTTTGCGCCAGTGCTTCGAGCTTTGTTGCTAGCGGACACGATGGTAGATGTTCTATTCGTGCTAGGTGCTGACTGGGATGAAGTCTCGCTGTTTAGACCCTTAGCGCTGTCTAATGCCGAAGTTGTTGCGTTGACGCGTTCCTCTCGTGGTGTCTCGGCTCCGTTTATCGAATTTACAACGGGAACTGCAGTTGCCTGAGTCTCGTTTGCCTCCACGGAAGCCGCTGCAGTTAGAGTACCCTCTTCAGATTCGGCAGCACGCATTGGTCTTTTGGCTTCGGCAGGATCTGCAGTGTCACTGACAGTCTTGTTCACTGGTGGCGAGCACAGTTCTCTGTCAATCGGGCAGGTAAGACTTAAAAGGTGAAATGGATGCGTCGCAGTACGGACTGAAGTGACGTTGAAGTCATTTGCACCTTGGTTGCCTTCAGTCAAAGGTTCAACACGGCCTTCTTCTGACAATGTAGGAGGATCAGTGGGCTCCTCAGAGCCATCTAACTCACTGACAGCATCTTCATCAGATGCAGTCTCGCTGTCTTTCCATTTGTCAAGCATTCGCGAGCCGTGTACTCGAATTAAAGACACAGGACAGTAATACTCATTACCGTAGTGAGTCAGGAACTCGATCCGCACATATTTAGCCCATATTTGGGGATTTTCGATGAGGAAAGCTTGAATATCGCGAGAATTTCTTGCTTCATATGTTCCAAGTTCCTTCCACTTTTCCATCTTGACTGGATACCGATCACTAACGCTGACTCTGAAGTGGCGTATCATGCTGGAGAAGAACTCGAAGTTGGCGAGAACGATGGTGTCAACCCAGATGTCATCAGTCAACTCGACAATGACATATTTACTCTGTGTTGCACATTCCAAGAGCATGTACGAATCTTTATTCTCAACGAGGATCGCCTTGGAATTTTTTGCCCCAGCACTCGTTTTTAAAATGGTCGCGCCGGCGTCGAATGAAGCAAACGAGAACCGCTCTTTGCATGTCTTGCCAGCATCCTTGCTGCGATGTACTGCTGGCTGACCGACTTCATACAGAGCTGCATCACCATCTTTGTGGTCTTCTTTCGCGTCCTCGGAGTTTGCTTCTGCATTTTCCCTATCCGGATAACCACCAAAAACCAATGATATTTCTCCTTCTTCTCCTAAGCTCCCATAACCGGAGTCTCCTTGGTATTTATACCGATCGTCCTGCTGAGTTCCGTCTGTCGCCTTTCGCTGGCGAAGCTCTTGCGGGTCCTGCCCTGCTTTTCGTAGCATCAACTCTTTCCAGTCTTCAAACGACATGAACGGTGTGGCGCTAACCTCATTTTCAACTGCATCCGCGCTATCGGCACCATCCGGAGCTGAAGAAGCGGCCTGTTTTGCAGTAGGTTCGGTGGCATTTGGCTCACCATCTTCGCTGGTTTCGGGCAAGGTGCTGCTGGTGGCTGCTGCGGTTTCGTTTTGCAGCGAGTCTGCGCTCGCCCAACTGCTCGTGAGACAAGACTGAGGAAGCGCATGGGTAATGTAATTTATAGTCCGGGCTTCGCAATGACTTGGCGCTTGGCTCGGGGCCTGGCTCAGCGCCTGGCTTCGGGTCTGGCTTGGAGTCGTAATCGGACCACTACTGGTCGGCTGCCGCGTCGCCTGTGTTGTCGCAGGATGCAAGGTCTGCTCAAACGCCAAAGAGACCGTCGCGGCGACAATCAACGTCGCGAGGCTACGCCGCAAAGCTGGCCTGGAAAGCATATTGCCAAGCACTATCGATCCATTGGAGCTGCGAAGTGCGTTTACGGTTGCTGTCGCAGTGTCACCTTTGCGAAGTTTGGGCTGTACTTATCGGGGCGGTGCCTGCACGCCGAAGAAGGCGTAAGTTGCCCTGGACATGTTTGTTAGGTGGCTGGTCTCCGACCCCGCACCCGCCGGAGTCATGCATGACTACCCGTTTCTCTTACCTCTCTAAGGTACGAGTTAGGTCATTTATTTACCAGATAAAACTTATATATTAAAGTATCAAATCCTTTCTCAGTAGCGAAAAGGCACCTGTCTTATTCCCAGAAATCATCAGCGACATAAAGCTATTGACAGCAACCAGTGTGTTGATGTCTTTGTTCTGGCCTTCAGATTGATTTGCTTCCAACGCATCAGCGTAATACCTTTCGCTGAGTCCGTTTATACCCAGTAGCTGAAATAATCGCCCAACATTGTAATATCGTTCTGCCAGTGGCCTTGCATCGGTTCTGTTATTCACTTCTAGGTACTCTGTGATAAAAGCCTGCCCCTGCAGGAGAAGATATTGCCGATTCGTTGACTGTCTTTTCAGGCTGTAGTGAACATAGGCAAGACCCAGGCTAAGGTTGACCATAGGGTTGTCTGGATCAAGGGTTTTGGCCCTTAGGAAATAGCCTAAGTATTTGTTAGTCTTGATATTGATACCTCAGCGTCAGTTTTGGTTTCGTTCGTTCTCGTACTTATTGCATACGTATAACTCGTGGACGTGAAAAGAATATGTCCATACAGCATCAAAAGACAAACATCCATGTTGAGCCTGGCCGCAATGTTTCCCTCTTCGCTAACCGCGTCAAAATCTGTTGTATACATTGCCTCATGATTTGTATCAATAGCCTTGATTTGCCGCAGAATAAACTTCTGTGCAGGGCCTGAAGTATACCAAGACGCTGGCGACTGGCACAATTTCGACAGCAGGGCAAACATTCGATACGAATCGGTCGTGGCGCCTTCTCTCATCAGATGGCGAGCTATCGCCACGCATTTCTCTTCATCGCTAGTATATATAGCACAGGCTATATGCAATTAGCAACTTGCAGAGCAAACAAGTTTGACTTACGTACCGCTCCAAGCAACATGGATAATAAATTGATGATTCGGTGTCTGAAACACGGTGGAATCCTTTGCTGCTTCACAGACTTGGTATGCTTCTTCTCTTCGATAAGTTATTGCCAGTCCAATAGCATAGTCGAGGAATATGCTGAGCCAGTCGTCAAATGAGATGCCTTGGTGCGTATCGAGTGTGCCTGTTTGGCTTTCCCTGCCACTAGGCTCCATTTGTGGTGCAAGAGCTGTATTCAGTGAGTCTGGTTGAGCCTGAGACAGAAAAGAGAGGCTCAGTACTTACTCCGAGAAAGCCGTTGGTACATTAATGAGAGCTCCGTGTCAGGTTGCTGATTCTCTACAGACGATCCTGAGCCAAGGAAACGAAGGTACTTATCCCACGTGTAAAATCGCTTCAGTGATCGAAACTCGTCTACCAAATCTTTCGAAGCCACCATCCAGTCATCTACAAGATCTTTCTCTCCTTCATCAATCTTTTGCCTTAGGTTCCGAACCAACTCATATTGTTGAGAGAGTTTCACTGCCCTGGCCTGCTCATCTTGTTGACGCTTATCAGGCCCAGCGAGTCTCTTTGGGCGATATCGCCTTGGTATCATATGTTTCCGAGCAGCAAACCCAGGTGCAATGCCAGTATCGCTCCGGTTCGCTTGTGCTCTATTTTCTTGAGCGGTGCGCTGAATCTGACTTTGCAAACCTGAAGTATCGACGCTATGTCCTTGCGCGTCTCGTAGTGCCATAGCTTCTGCGGCCAAAATAAGAGCTTCTTCGTCTTCCTTCGCCTTTTCGTACATATTTGCAAGCTCGATGCGAGCGTCAATAGAATCTTGGTCTGCATCGATGGCAGCGAGGAATGATTCCTCGGCGCGTGATTGCTCTCCAACTGTCAAGTAGCAGCGCCCGAGTTGTAGAAAGATAGCAGGGTCCGGTCCGGTTGAAAGATCGCGCAACAGTTCCAAAAACTTGATCGCAGAAGCAGGTTGCTCGCTCCTTGCCAGTTCGTCGGCAAGATCATAAGCTACGGGGGGAAAATCGGCGACAAAGTTCTTCGTACGCTCATCTTCGGGGTTCAGATGGGCCAAATGCATCTATTATACTGTTAGTGGACGGGTCCTTTCTAGCGTTGGACAGAGGATGCCACTTGCCTTTGCTTCTTGCCAGTCAGAAAGCCTCAATCTCAATATAGCCAGCCGAGCACGCAAGTCTATTGGAAGATCATAGGGCTGGCCATCTATATGTATCTCTGTGAAAGAGGGTACCTGAGATTTTCGATCATTGTCTGGATCCCATTCACGGTCGTCCTCAACCCCATCCCAGAAGGTTTCCGAGGCTCGACCAACCATCCATCTAGCAAGTAACCTCAACTGTTGTACTGCTCTACTGTTCTCATCTGCTGAGCTCAAAAGGTCGACGTATATCCCAATATCGTACCAAAGCTCAGAAAGCTCTCCAGCCGTTGGGGTTGTGGTAATATAGTCAAAGAATCGTTGGTATGCCGTTACAGCAGATAACACAGACGTGCCGCTATACTTATTATCGACGCATGTCTCTGCTAGTTTTCGGACAATTTCAAGGTCTGTTGGATGGTTCTTCAAGATCAAGTTGTACTCTTGTATTGCTTGAGCATAGTGCCCTAGAGTGTGACAGATGGCTGCTTTGCCCAATCGCGCCTCCAGGTTAGTTGCGTCTGCTCGTAGTGCAGCCGAGTAACATAGCCGTGCAGTTTTGAGGTTTGATGTATCATCCTCTGTTGCAATATCCAATGCGAATGACGCGCATGTCATCCAGCCGGAGACGTCTTTGGGGCGAAGGTGAGCGGCGTACACCATGGCAGAAAGCGCTCGAGTTGGCTCTCCTTGCTCTTGAAAAATTGAGGCCAAGGCTGTCCATGCTTGATGAGTCTCGGCATTGATTCTGATTACTTCTGACACCAGGTCCAGAGCCGTTGAATAGTCGGCTGCGAGGAACGCCTGGTTGACTTTGGCCAACCGTGCAGTAATGTCTCCTCGCGGTTTGGCAGCTTTCCTAGGTCCTCGTGGTCCGCGAGCTCTTCCGCTGCCACGAATGGGCCTCGACTGCCCCGATGTCCCTCGATGAGATTCCAAAAATTCGCGGACCGATTCATCAAACTTTTGGATGTCGCCTTGCAGTTCCTCCAGGTCGGAGTCAGCGTCGGAGCCTTCGCCGTGATCCATGGTGGAGATGGGACAGAAAGGGTCTCCTTAACTAAGAAAAAAGAAAAGAAAAGAAAAACACTTTGTAACGGTATAATGAACTGCTAAGCCGAAGTTCAGTGGTTCGCAGAAGCCATGCTCAACTTCCAAGCCTCGCCCGCTCGCTCAGTCTCGACAATGAACCAGACGTCGTGACCAAATGCACCAGTTCAGTTTGGAGGGAAAGCTGAGCCCGATAGTGATGTGAAGACTGCCTCTCTCGTTTTAAAGTTTGTACAGAGCGGTAACGCGAGTTTTCTGGGAAATGTGTTCGTACGCAAGTCGCAGGTTGAGTACGGTTCGTCACCGTGTCGGAGCACTGTTTGAAAGCTTAAAGTGCTTGAGAGTTTCCGCTGTTAGTGCCAGAAACGCCTGGCACCTCGCTGCCACCCCACTCTGTAGGTAGTGCACTGTACGTACGTAAGGCCTGCCGCCCGGGCTTGTCTTATATGCACTATTTCACGAACGCAAAGATAGCTAAACAATAATTTCCTTCTGTTATGCAGCATGTTCGCTCAATTTATGCGAACATTTTGGACAGCAACTGTTCGGTCGAAAAGAAATCAATCCAAGGCGTCTCACAGAGTCCTATATGTTCAAATCAAGAGCTACTTTACGAGCGTAGATACAAAATGATAACTGGTTCTGCACAGCCGTGATAAATTGACGCAAGATCGGATGGGCTCCAAGTGTGCCCGCCCCGTACCCGCGGAACGGGCTCAGCCAATACGACCATCGGCTTTTGCTTCTATAAAAATATCAGCTCTGTCCCAGTACTGGAAGGCTCTCCGGTGCGGTTTAGTGTCTTACCTTTTACCTGCTCAAATACCTTGAGCATCTTTCTACGAGCTCCCAAGGCATTCACGCCACGATCTTCGAGTGCCTTGTCATCCAGCTCGACGAGGTCTGTCCACTTCATATCCTTCAAATTGTCCGTGTATTTATGCAGCCTGAGGCTACGCAACCAGCTTGGGATATCCTGGAGGAGAGTTGGATCAGTTGGGTCCTCGGGCGGTTTCGAGCTGCCACGACGGCCCCTCGGTGACCGCCCTCGAACCATGTCAGAGTGATCCGATAAATAGCCTTCGTGACCAGCGATTCCCAGCTGTCCCAGGTTCACCGCTGGTATGGTATTATTCATCATTACTGAAGAGCCATCATAAGCACTCAAGAACCCATTGTGCTGAGGTGATGCAAAGTGAGGAGCCTGGCCCATTACATGCTGCATTGATATACCCGGAGAGTTTGGGCGCGACCGGCTTCCCATGCCCAAGCCTTGCTGAGCTTGAAGAGCGATAATCTGGTCTCTGTTTAAAATCTGTCCATGCTCATTGATCATTACAACATTTGTTGGAGGAATATTCAAACCAGGCGCGTTGGTGGGCGGCGAGGAGAGTTGGTTGTGGGCACCGGGAGCATCATTGGACCGCGCCCTGCGATACTTGCGCGCATCGTCTAGTGCAAAGCGGTTGTTGACAGTGGAAAGCGCGGCTAGCTTCATAGCAGTTGCGTTAGCAACCATATCGGCTTGGGATCCTGGCTGCTGCTGTTGCTGCTGTTGTTGTTGCTGTTGCTGTGGATTGGTATTAAACGTCGATGTCATAGGGGTATTGACCATTGACGCCCAATTTCCGCTGCTGCTGTTGTTATACGGGGACAGCAGTGGCAGATCAGAAGCGGATTTCTCGGGTGCAGTCAACGTAGTGTTCTGAATGCCGCCATTGTTTCCCATCTGCGGCAAGGGAGAACGTAGCCCAGTGGCTGCCGTCGGTTGTACAAACTGACCCATGGGCGCCTGTGACGCTGGTCCTTTAGCATTGTGTTGGTCAGAACCCCATGGTGAGATGGATGGAGCAGCAGTTCCCTCACGCGAGTCCTGGTGACCAGCCAAGGCAGGAGCTACAGTAGAGGATCGAGGATCAACTGCCAAGCTGTTTCTGTTTGACGCTGGCGGATTTCCAGTTTGCTGGGTAAACTTAGCTTTTTCAGTGGCAATAGCAGCGGCAGCGTCGGGGAACATGGCATTGATAGTCGACGAATCAAGGCCTGAATGACGCTTCGCTTGTGCCGGCCCAGACGTGCGGCTGAAAGAATTACGTGACGAGTCAACGCTAAGTTTGTTCATAGCGTCGCTAAGGCGGTTTGACATGGGATCTGAAGAATAAATTAGTTACTAATTGTCTATCAATCATTATGCCAGAACTTACCCTTGTCGAAGGTTGCAGGAGAGAGGACACCAGACATGGGGTGGTTTTTGCCCATCTGCTGAAGAACTTGGATGAAAAAGCGAATCTGAACCTGAGTAGTTTGCTGAAGCAGCGCATACAAGGCAGCAGTGCGCTCTGCTTCACTCAAAACGCGAAACCATTGTTCGATTGCACTCAGCTCATCCTTGAAATCCTGATCCAGCGTTGCCGCCGCCATTTCCTCCAGCGTGGTCTCGTATTGATCAATGTCTGCGATCCACTGCTGAGCAATTTTGTCCTGAGAGTCGGTATCAAATCCCGCCTGACCGTGTGCCTGCTGTGACTGGCCATAAAAGTCTGAAGATGGCCTGATGCGGCTTGTCGAAGAAGAGCCCGACATCGCTGCCATATCTGCAGATGCCCGGAGTGAGCTGCCGGAACCGACTGCCCTAGATGACGGTGGTCGTAGAGAGGAAGCCGAGTTGGCCTCGGGCGTACTATTGCGGTTGCCGATAATGTGGTGATTGCTCGACATATTGAGCATTATTCGTTCGATGGTCGATGGTCGGTGGTTGGTGGCCGGTAAGTAAGGGAGAAGCGTGTTGGGAGATTGTTCGAATATTATACGCCAAAAAATGCTTGGTACTCCTGCAGCTACCTGCTGACCTCAAAGGAGTTTTGATGCGAATATAAGTAGACAGCAGACTATCGCATGATATGGAAAGGAAAATGCTGCAACCTGGCGGTTAGCGTTCAACACTGTTGAGGCTGACCATCTGTTTATGACTAACCAGTCAAAATGCTACCCGCTAGGAAACGAAAGTAACGGTGTCTGCTTCCAGGCAAACATCAACCAAAGTCAACGGACAGTACCGTTACTGATGGACCAGAACCACTTCAGGAGTTGAGAAGGTTCCAAGTTACAGAGAGGTGGAGTAGGCTTGTCGGGGGGTGTGTTGCGGAACTGCGTTTTGTTCGTGCCTTAGGTAATGCTCGCAGCCGCTGGCACAGCGCATACCTGCAAGCCACTCCTGGTGAAAAGCTAGCATGGCTGGCCTCCTCGTCGTGAAAGTTAGTATAGAGAAACGTTCGATATTAAATTGTAAGGAGGCCATCATTGGTGTAACAATTCGGTGGTAATTTAGAGCAGTAAGAGGAACTTACTACTACAAACTCCGGTCTACAGCATATCTATGTTAAGTGAGCGATACCTGTGACATTAGTAACCTGGCGCTAATAGGCAGAAGCGAGCTGCTATACAAAAATTGTTTCAATTTTCTGTCGCTACGAAGGACGGATACGTCAAGCGGACATGAATGTGCCTACTTTAAGCTATCCAGCGACCAGACTCTATCCTGATCACTACCTAAGAAGGACCCTCTTAGGAATAATGTACCCATGGCTTACTGTAAGGCATCAGACATTCAGCAATTCAGATAACACTCCCAATGTTCCCCCAGAGGTTACTCAATAAAGATTAGCAGTTTTACAGAGCTACTGAAGTCGTTATCGGTCGAACTATATATTACCAAATGTTGCCAAAAATGTGCATTCTGATAACCGACTCAAAAGTGACCAACGCAGCAAGAAAGTATAGACGGTCTTCGGAAGCGTGTATCGAAAAAGGGTAAAAGGCGGCAGACATTTCGTGGAATGTAGAGTCCTTTCGAATAGTGCAGCTAATCTTCCCTGACTGCCCCCGCCGGCACTCTGCAACAGCCATTTACACTTCATTCGTCGACGATTTCAGCTAGTGTTTTTTTTTTGGGGGGGAAACGCTCGCGAAGGGACGCTGCGTGCATCGATGCTTCGCGGAACGGGGATGAGATGTGAAGCAGGGCCAAAATGAGATTTCATTCATTTCTTTATCAGCAACTATGAAGCCAATATGGCCGGCCCTCGGCCGTTTTTCTTCCAACCGTCACGCATTATGTCCTCCGTTCTATCGGTCGATTTAGACAGTGCTGCGCTTGCCCTCCTTAGCCTCCTTCTGTGAAATTGGTTAGCAATCAAATTTGCGACCTCAACTAAATCCTCCGGGCCGCTACGCACCAAAGCCTTCATGTTGCCGTGCAGGGCATGTCTGTGGTTTCGGCGGAACTTGGGGTCAGTACCCTTCAAAGACGGGTAGCGCGAGGTCTTAGGCTTCTTGATGCTGCAAAAGTTGTTAGAAGAATAGGGTCGGATCCGATCGAGGCAAGTTTATCGTACCCATTGCGGTGCGCCTTGCGCGTCTGGTTGTGCTGAGAGGAGTTCTTTGACTCTGTAGAAACCAAAGTCAGTAAATTTCAAGCCCAAATTAACGGATTTTCGTATACTCACTCGCCATGGCTGATGCTGTCGTGTATGCTGTCTAATGGGGCAAAGCTCACAATGCAAGCGAAACTTGATGAAAATGTGTGTGATTTGGAAACCCTAGCGAGAGAGTGGGGCACATGCTGACATAATGAGCTCTTTTTCTCGGCGGTTTCGATCTAGAGCGGCGACCCATAATAAATTTGGCGTGGGTTGCGTTCCGGCAAACTTGCGTTAGGTACTGAGTACTCACAGTCGTCACAGGGCGTTGTGGTATACTAGGGTGGGAGCAAAGCTGCATTCCATCAATGCAGTCTCATCATGTATTCAAAATTCGCCTCGCAATCTAAATCAAGCCAATTCCGACACTAAAAAGAAACTAAGCTCGCGCTGTCTATATACCGCCCTAGAGATTTGAAAGTGTATCCTGGCCCGCAAATCTACCTAGCAGTCAAAGGGCTTTTGGCAGCAGCTATCTCTCCGGCTTTACTAGCAACCGCAGCCGCAGCGTTGGCTGCCTGTAATCTTGCCGACCTCAGCGAGGCCAAGTATCGGAAGAATAGAATAAACATGAGCTCAACTCTGTACCATGAGACCCGTTAGCAATGGAAAGGGCGGCGTTTGTTTGAGAGGGGATTTACATACCTTTCCTTGGTCATCATTAGTAATCCTTGGACGAGGAAGCCCTTGACAATTTGCGGACCGATGCCCTTGAAAAGTCGCAAGAGACCCTCATTTTCAACAATGAACTTCATCACTTCCATAAAGCTCTTGAAAGGCCTTCCGTTTCTGGATGGCGGCGGCTTCGATTGCAAACCCACCTTGGCCACGATAAGTGGCTGAGTAAGAATAGTAGCCAAAGCCTTGGACATAGCTCCAAGCACTGGAGTAATTGTTGTCAGTGTATATGACTCTGGATGAGGGCCGATGGTCGAGAAAGCTTACAAAATGCCTCCGCTGGCTTTAAGGCAGTTTTACCAGGGAAAAACATCTCCTTAAGGCGCTCATAGGCGCCATATGTAATAGCAGGGTTCACAACAAGGACCAAGCTAGCTTTCAAGCCTCTCCAGAGGCCAGAAACCCCATCGGGGCCTTCGATAACCTCTTTGGCAGTGGCCAAAAGACCCTTCCGATCAGCTTTGCTTGATGTTTGTTGGCGTGTTGTCACAACGGCGACAGGGATAGTAAAAAGCTGGGCCAGAGCGCCTGCTACAGCACCGAGGGACAGTTCGATGGCTGTAGAGTTTGAAGTAGACTTGCTGTACTTTCCGTACACGGTCCGAACAACGGTATACCAGTAGAAGTAGGCAAAGTTGGTGGAGGCGACACCAAGGAGCGAGCCACTCATTCCTGCGTATAGCCCTGTGAGGCCCTCTTCCTTCATGATTCTTGTAATAGCATCCCAAGTGGAGGCATAATGCGGGCTATCTTTCTCGTCATAGATTTCGTTAGCTTTTCGGGGGACTTGGACCTGGAGCTTCGTTTTAACGCTGGGAAATATGGTATTAGCGACTACTAGCTGGAGAAGCCGGAAAATAAGACACAAAGGTGTTGCTTACATGTCCAAGGGATAGACGAGGGCATTGGCAAGTACAGCGCCTGAAGCGCCAGCCACCGCGCCGCCCCAGGGCGATATCGCAGGTTTCGATTGTCCCGCCATTGTGTCTGAGGATCAAGCCAGTCTTTGGCGCGCAAGCAATTGGATGTCCGTCTTAGAAATGTATAAAGTCTCGAGTAAGCCTGGCAGAGAGAAAAAACCCGCTAATTAGCCTACAATCCGGGTGGTTGAAGGTTGAATATGTTTGAGAGAAAACGAAAAGGAAGACGCACACGAAAGTCGAGAATGGCCAGCATCGATGATGGCATAAACTAGTCGCAGAAGTGCTATCGCCGGCAGTCTTGGACCTCGGTCCTAAGGCCGAGTGGGCCGGCTCGGTAGGCACGACTGTTCAAAAGCTGGTTTCCTGGCATGAGGCATCTGTCCGGAGCAATGGGTGGATTCCACCTCGGTTGGCCCACTATCCACTGTTCCACTAGCGAGCGATACCTGGAGCGGCGGAACGGCTTTTAGTGCCTCTGGCGAGTGCTGGTGTACTCGTACGGAGTACTCGTATTCCCGGCACACGTCGTATGATGGCCTTGCGCTGAGGGAGATATCGTCTGATTAATAAAAGCTGTATCGCCCCTGGCCGATGTTTGAAGTCTGTCAAGATCGTATGTACCTCTGCGGATATGTGCACTTTCTACCGAGAGAATAGAAACCTGTCACAGGCAGCAGCAAAGCCCTGATGTCTGTTTCTTGGCCGTCAGTCGACTACGCTGAGGTTTATAGAGGCACAGCTCATACAAGCTTATAGATACGAGCTCATTCATTATGACACAATGTTGTCAAGAATTACCTTTTTAACAAATTTCAATCTTATTCACAGAGCCCAAAGGTTCAATGTCGGGCATCACCACGTTCCTGGCCCAACACACCAAAGGTGAAAGCATTAGGCCCACTTAAGCGAAATATCCTTCTATCGGAACGTCAGCTCGTAGCCAATCGCTGCCCTGCCTCTAGTCAGATTGGGCCTTCATCTGGGGCAGCCAGTCACTCATTACCACGCACTGATGCGGATCATCGACCAGCTTGCAGCGCAGGTTGGACGGGCAGTGATATTCTGGACAAGGCATGGAGAAGAAAGCGCAGGTACGTATGACTTTTCTGTTGAAATAAAAACATTCGCAACGCCACAACGCAACCAGCTGCTCATATTACCACAAGGCCGCCGAATCTCTCGTCGCCACAGCACGCGGCAAGGATGCCCTGGATCATGCTATCCAAGCAGCTGAGCTGTATATGCGCGCAGCTAGTAGCGCTGTGAACAAAGCCGATGCTGCTCGCTTTCGCCGCAAATGCCAGGATCTCATTGCTCACGCCGAGAAGCTCAAGGCCCAACTGGCCAAGCCCAGCCGGTTGGACGGGTTTGATATCCTCAGCCGAACCTCCCGCCTACATGGGAATGACTTTCCTCCGTGGGAGACCGATCCGTCGGATGATGACTTCCAGCTTCATCCCGGGCAACCACAATATATGTAAGCCTTACATGCCTTACCCTCGATAAAATAACTCGGTTTTGCTTACCAACTTATGCAGTGATAATTCGCCATTTTCGCTCTCCCCAACACAAGCGGAGAACTTCTCCGCGTGGAGTCGACCGCAGGAATTGTTTGATATTGTCGAAAACAATGGAGCAGAAGCTTTGATGCGCCCCTCCAAAGACTGTAACCTTGTACAGGATGTGACAACTGATTGCTCCGTCGTTGCCAGTCTCTCGGCTGCAATCGGGATGCTGACGGGAAAGCATGCGGTAAGCAATACATGATCTCTGGGACACTGCGAGTGCAACCAGCTAAACCTACACTGAAGGTTCTCTCCTCTGTTATATTTCCATTTGATCACAAGAATGGCCACCCGAAACTCTCCAGATCAGGCAAATACGTCTTTCGCATGAACTTCAATGGATGCTTGCGAAAAGTGGTGATCGACGATCGACTTCCCGCCTCAAGCACGGATCGTACGCTCTTCGTTGTGGACCGGCGAAACCCTCGCCTTATATGGCCTGCTCTTCTTGAGAAAGCCTACCTGAAAGTTCGGGGCGGCTACGACTTCCCGGGTAGCAACTCCGGAACAGACTTATGGGTTCTTACTGGCTGGATCCCTGAGCAGCTGTTTCTACAACGGTATGAGACAGTTGACCGTCATTTTTCAATCTCAAATTTTACTAACCAGTTTCTAGTGAGGATTTTGACCTGAATGAGACGTGGGAACGGATCCAAAAAGCTCAGAAGGACCAAGATGTTGTGATTACCCTTGGTACAGGGCGGATATCCGCCGAGGAAGAGGAAGTCATGGGTTTAGTTGGGGAGCACGATTACGCTGTCCTTGAAATGGATACATCAGAGGGCATTCGCAAGCTGCTAATCAAGAACCCATGGTGCAATGGTCCAGTGTGGACGGGAGCAGGCTGGTCGACGCCTCAGAAATCGCCCAGCATTGGTACCAACTGCTTTGCAGATTCGGCAGGTATCAGCGCGACGCTGTCTTCATCGGGCACACTTTGGGTAGCTCTTGAGGATGTTGCGCAGCATTTCGAGTCTATGTACCTGAACTGGAATCCCAAGCTATTCGCACACAGACAGGACAGGCACTTCAACTGGGACACACCACCGCAGAGCTTCGCCTCCTCGCTCGTGCGAAATAAGCAATTTTCCGTCACGGCCAGTAGAGGAGGCGCTGTTTGGATCCTTGTGAGTCGGCATTTTGTTGATGCCGAACTTGACATCATGCGCAACCGCCGTGGCTCTATGGCAGCTGTCGCTCGCCAGCTCGGCTACATGAGCATACTCATATTCGACAACAATGGCAGACGGGTACAAACAAGCGGTGATGAAATCTATCGCGGCCCGTACGTAGACTCCCCGCAGACTCTCGCTCGATTGGACACCGAGCCGGGCAAAGAGTACACCATTGTGCTCGACCAGCAAGAATTGCCGCTACAAAGCTACACATTTACGCTTTCTCTTTTCAGCGAGCTCCCCATCGAGCTGCGGCAAGCACAAGAAGAAATGTCACATTTCAAGGAGCTCGACGGCGCATGGAACCGACGTACTGCTGGCGGCAACTCATCCCTCTCAACGTACTTTATCAACCCGCAATACAAGCTATCCACCATCCACGGCGGTCCGGTATCGATCCTTCTCGCAACAGACAACCGAGATGTACATGTCCACGTCGATCTAGTCTGGGCATCTGGCAAACGCGCAACGACAATCCGGGTCAAAGACCTAGCCGCCACATCAGGCGAATACCGCCAAGGCTGCGCAGTGGCACGCGTCCCCAAGCTCGACCCAGGCGTATACACACTCGTCTGCTCAACATTTGAAGCCAACCAGACTGCGTCCTTTGTGGTCCGCGCATCCTCTACGTCGCCTGTGACATTGGAGCCTATTCCCGCCGATGCGGCGGGCCGTCTGCGCAAAACACTCCTACCACTCCGCCTCTCTGAGCGTGAAGAGCGGCAACGCGCACCACTCAGCGTATCATGGCTCACCCGTGGCAGCGTCTGCGTGCGAAGCACCAGCGGAAACGGTGGCACTGTATCCAGTAGAGAATCAGCAATACCAGGTCGCCATTCCTCATCGCTCATGATTCGTGTCTCCGTAGTGTACGGCTGGGGCCCGCAGCAAGTGACCATTGCCGAGTCGGGTGACGGCGAGTTCCAAGAGCCGACAACAGCTATCCGCACGGCAGAATTTGACATTGAGCCGGACAAGGCGGGCATGGCGGGCATGTGGGTAATTATAGAGACGATTGGGACACATCACGATTCTACAGCCATTGAAACGGATATATTTAGCGATTCGACTGTTCAAGTTGGTGCCTGGGAAGCATGGTAATATAAAGCACAGCTATATACAAATTAAGCTCAACCGCACGAACGGAATAGAAGACAAAAGTTTCGATTTTCTGTCTCACTCGCAGCACAACTTGGATACATTCGCAAGAATGGCTCGTGGAGAATGTGTTCAGTATTGTGTCAAATGACACATTTTCATGAAGCAAATAATAGAACAATTGCAAGCAGAACCAAACTCGTTGCCCTTCTCAAATATCTTGCACTCTCCAATTACTCACTGCCTTCGAGTCAGTAATATAGTCGTTAGACGTCATAACCATCCATTCGCTAAGATTCGTCAGAAGGCCAGATTTTACGCCAAATGCGCCGTTAACAGACAAATTACCCAATATCCATCTCGAACTCAAAGCGTTGGCGCAAACCCCGTCAAAAACGCCTCCGTAGAAAGCACAACGCTCGCGTCCATGGCAGCTAGTCATGTTGCTACCTACTACCCCAAAGAAAGAGCTTCTCGTCAGACACTTCAAATATAAAAAATCTACCGGGGTTGTGAAATTAAATTGCTGGACCCCGCCTTCGTCTACCGCGATTTGGTCCATCCGGCCTCTGGGCCAAGACTTCGCGTAGCAGTGGATCGTCTTTGTCTTTGTCAACATGATGGACACGAACGTGCCTAGGTCAAGTTAGCTTTTTTTCCGACTGATCTGTTGAAAACCAATAATGCATACCTCTGGAGGTTATCCGGCCTGGGATACTTATGCTCCCTATCCGGACAAAATGGACACACGTAGCCAGGTGAATCGTGAACTAGGCCGTGTCTAATCATCTCATTCTTTCTTTTGAAACCCTTTCCCCCCTCGCTACGAGGACAGCCTTTAACTGGACAGTAGTGTGGACGGGCAGACGAGTGAACATTTGCATGAGAGTTGAGTAGATACTGCGTTTGAAAAGGGTGCGCGCTGCAACCTTCAAATGTACACACGTATGTGCCACCTGGTGGGTTGGTCATGCCATCAATACTCATCCGTGAGGACGCTGATAATGATTGAGTAGAGTTGGATAATGTTCGGTCGGGGCTACTGGCATCAGACGGAATACCATTGTCATGTCCAGGTCTGTGGGCAATCGGCCCAGCCGGGAAATGGTATGGGCTTACTGATGTTAAAGAGTGTGGAGATGGAAGGTTGCGTTGATATCCTTCGTTTGGGGAAATCGGTGGTGATACTTGACTGCTGGCTATGGAAGGTAAACGCGTCGACCTTGAGACTGGTGATCGTGCATATGCAGAGGGTTGACTTGGTTGAGACGATATGTCGCTTTCCACTGGGGTTGGTGGCTCTGCGGGCAGGCGATTAATATCACCAAAGGTTGAACGAATAGACGGCAGGCTTTGGCTCGCAGATTCGGACTTTGGCGAATCCATTTGCAACGGTGGCAGCTCTCCGCTGGAGGGCATCAACAAACTTGGAGGTGACTGCGTCTCCGGCTTCGAATTGGCTTGGTTTGGTGGCTCGTCACGAGCGAGAATTGAAAGGCTCGGAAGGTGCTCATCCCTAAGAGATAATCTTTTAGTGGAAGCCTCTATATCCTCATTTGAGAATTTAGGCATCATATTTGATTGAGGGGCTCCATCAACAGCGTGTAGGGCATCCGCTGCCAAGTTCTGCAGACTGCCGCCAGCCATGGAGAAAATCGAGTGTCCATGGCGTGTAGAGCTAATGTTGGTAATGTTGCTCAGTGATGGGAGCCTCGTCTTGTCCGTGGGTGAAACAGTCATATCTTGAGCGTTGACAGGTAATGTTCGCGGTACTGTTGAAGCTGAGATATAGCCTCCGACTGGATTATTTTGCTGTAGCGGCTGCTCAGTCTTGGCTCCAAAGGCTTTTGAAAAGCGAGGGAGAGACGTCGTTGGCTCCTCTGCTCGACAAGAGGATGCAACAAAACCAGGGTCTAGCGCTGAGGTCGAATGATGCTGCTGCCGCACTGCCGTCATGGTGTATAGTTATTGGTAGAAAACAAGACAGTGTGCCATGGCACCAGTGACCCGAGTCCAATCAGTCTCTGCAGATGCACACAAAGAGCAATATGTAACTATCTCTGGCAACCTTGAAACGAGCGATTGATGCGGGTCTTTAGGCTAGTACGTGCGGTGATGCACTTTGGATGACGTTAAGTAGAAATCGTCGCGGTTTCAGGCGTCGTCGAGAATTTGCCTCTCGGTTGTCCTCTGAATGGGATATTGCTTATTAAGTCCAGTGTGCACCGCTATCAAGCTGGAAGGGCCCAAAACAAGCCGAGTCTTCGTATACCTGTATAAGCGCGACAAGACCGAGGAGCACATCCGCGACGAACAAGAAAGAGAGAAAGATAACGTTTCGAGATGGTGATTAGGCGTAGAATCGTGTTGCAGTCGTGCTGAGGACTGATATTAATTGCAAGGGCGATTAGAAGACTCAGATGCCTCAAGTGCAGGTTGTTGCAGGGCGTAATTGATGTCGACGCTGAAGTGATTTGGATAGGGATATCTGAAAAGTGTTCGGCTGCAAGAAATCGTCGACGTGCAGGTATAAAAACGGCGAACGTAACAGAGAATACGAAATACAAAGATCAGCGGGCAAGAGCTCCAAGTGTCGATAGCTCGACTTGGTTGCTTGTCGCCTTGAGGTCAGCGGATTGCTTTATGGGTCAATGAACACACAAAGGCTGGAGAAGATGTGGTTCGTCCGTGTTAAGGAAGTTGAATAAGCTGACAAGGTGCGGAGCCGGAGCCAACGCAGGAAAATAAGAGGCGATACTCCTGGGAGCCTTATAAGTACTCTCTCGCACCACTTCAGCTTGACACTGTATTAGTGCAGCAGGGAGGGGGGAAAAGGCTGCAGAATTCGGGGCAATGAACCACAAAGTCCGTGACAAAGAAGCAGAAATGATGAGAAGGGGAGGGGAAGAAGAATTTGGATCTGTGTGGGAAGAAAAGAGGGCGTCGTGTGTAGGTAGCTAAGGCCAAGCAAACGCAGCTGTGGGAGCACATCCATGGAGCAATCGCTCGGAGCCAGGCTGGAAACCACCGATACTGATGCGTGGAAAAGGCGGCTCCCCATCCGACTCGATGGGTCAGGTCGCTTGAGAGTCGGTACAAAGAAGTACCATGTGGCTCATTGACCCGAAGAGGAAACGAACATGTCTGAATGCTTACAGGGTGGCTACTAAGTACCTACCTCATAAACAAAGTGCGGGCACGGTCGATGTCAGTCACGACTCCGGACTTTCATTACCAACCAACCTTGGGTACCTAAGGTACTGACGAGAGGCCAACTTTCTACCTTACCTTACCTACCCTGATTCCTTACCACCACATCGCCATGAGCCGACCGGCAATAAACTCCGGCCAGTCTTTTCCAGTCCTCATTTGCTTCAGCTTGAAAACTACCATCCTCACCTACGGTAAAAGAAAAGAAAAAAAAAAAAGCCGTTTACAAGTTCGATGCCATTCATCATTCTCTCGTTTGCATCACGGCAAGCTACAAGTATACAGTGTCTTCTACCCGTGTCCCGACATCTGTGCCGGTACGAGTAAGTGTCCTCAATTCCCTTGTCAAACAATCACTAGCGAAATACCACAGACATGCGCTGGGGTGGCACGCTGAAGTGGTCTTTGGGGGGTCACCACCACCATCCTCATCCCAGGAGTTGGTTCCCATTGGAACGCCTTGCAAATTTATCGGGGTCGCGGCTCCCCAGGTCTCCATTTCGCTGGCCGGTCCGTCTTCTACTACGCCTCAATCTGCCGCGAAGGATCTTCCAGAACTCCTGTACAGCAGCCATTAACACTTGGTGAAGAGCCCACTACTTTCCATGACACATTAGATCCCACGAGTACGACTATACAGCTCCAGCTGCCGCACCAGAAGGATTCTCAGTGATTAGACTCAAGGAACTCATCCCACTGGGAGCATAATCACATCATCGGAGGTTGATGCAAGCAGCACCGTATTGATTACGAGTATAGCCTGTCTCGAGCCCGGCCCCCGGACGCGCCCTAATACTGGTAACGGCACTGCGACTGAGATGGGGATGAAAAGAGGGGACGGCCTCGGGTGGGCCGCGGGACAATTGAACCTGGCGCTGCAGTTCGCTGCGGCTTCGGATGTCTGTGTGTTGGACGGCTGATACCAAGAGATGGCGTGGGGTGAGTATGCATCATCTCACTGGTGTGGGAAGCAAGTTGCCACCCTTCCCACCAAGCCCCATTCCCGTCCAGCGCTCTGGGCTGTGGGGAAGACAGCCACATGTCCAGCCCGATCAAATCAGGGAGGCAAGAGGCTCTGGAACCTTTGAGTAATATTAACATCAGGACCCCCGGCCAGTGGACCGCCGTTGCGAGCCGCCGACGCCAGGGAGCCAATTTGAAAGCTTGACTTGATGACCCGGCTGCCGAACAGCGAAAGGGGAGAATCCTCCGTATACTGCCGGAGGATTGTGGTCTTTGCTGCCACTGCTTGTTTAGGTACGGAGCCTTCTCAGGAATAATGCCGCATGACTACAAGAGCAATTACCCCAAAGGCAGTAAATCGACGGCAAACAGTGTGTAACCAATGCTTAGCTTCCCATCTCACAAAAACATGACACATAATCATGGGGTTGGGACCGACTGAGACTTTGCTATTGTCAGGCTTGTGAGACCCAACAAGTTAAAGTCTCGCTTGCTTTCTCTTTGTGTCTCGTGGCTCCTCTGTTTTGCGAGCCAGCTTGTCTTATTTCTTCCTTACGGTCGTTTGTGAGCACCGTCCGGTTATCCGACGGGGAAAAGTATGCGTTTGTTCTTTGGAGTACGGAGTAATAAGTCTGGAGCCCCAGGCTAAGAACCGACGCAGCCCGCTCCACAATGGCCCCCCAAGCGTAGGCCGACATGTGCGTGGAAGAGAGTGCTCCTGAAGCTAGTGCCTCTCGCATTGCTAGTCACACCGTCGCGCCTGTACATCGTAATTGACCTTTTCATAGCGTACTGGCGAGCCTACCTCCCGGGAAGGTGGAATGGTGTGAGATGGTCAGCCGAACGATCCGCAAGTGAGGGACGCATTCGGCGGGTAGCGCCAGCGTTAGCACCCCCAGCTCCCCCATCATGCATACGGACGTATGTATTGTTGCCGTAAAGCTACTCGTAGTATGTACATGCGGCTCTCTAGTGAGGCCGGCTTGACTAGGCATTGCAGGGTCCAGAGGAGTTACAAGCGTGTACTTGAGGCAACGATTAATGAATGGCTATGATGTGGGGGAGGCTCAAGATCCGTTTCCGAGCCGCCATCATGGATCCCGGAACTTCGTACCCTTTTTATTTTGAGTCTTTGTTTTCTGGCAAGGAAGAGGGGGCCTATGTATGTATAGGAGATGAGATCTCAATGATAAGTTTGCTGTCAACAGGCTCTGCAAGTGCTAAGCTTGCTATTCGTACACTCGGAGCGGCTCTCCATCGCCGCCTGTCACCGATTCGTGAAATGTTGGTGGGATGTTTTATTGGGTCTGCCTTCTTGCGGGAGCCGACGAACGTGAGCGGATTATCTGTGGTCTGCAGTGCTTTCCCGGGGGGTCTTGATTTAGGTATGACATCCACTACTAGGTAGAGTACCTATCCAGTACCTACCTACCCAAGAAAAGCATATTACTCGGCGTGCATAGTATGACAAGGGGGCGTCTTTTCCCAGAGATTTGTACTCGCCCGACGACCAGCATAATTGCATTTAGACATGACATGTTTGCAGCACCGCGAACACCGTATACCTGCACCTGCACTATGCATACACCATCAAAGTAATAGAATGAGTGCATGCTCGTAATAGTGCATACATGGAAAAGCTGGCGCAACCTCTTCTTCCTTTGGCCCCTTCCATCACGCTGGCTTGGCCAGATAGCGCATACGAGTAAGAGGAAGCGACATGCCACGGAAATCGGCATACAGTATGCATCTGCCGTCATCATATCCTGGCCAAAATACCGAAAAAAGTACGGGAGCCCATAATAATCTGCTCTGTGCTGGGTTCTGTCAAGCAATTACGAGTAAGCTGCTTTTCTCCAGAGTCCCCTGCGGCAGGGAAGTGGGCAAGACAACGCCTCCGGACCGTGGAGGATGGGGGAAAACGGAGAAGCCTTCAACGCCAACGCCTGGTCCACAAACTGGCGAAAAAGATGGAGGGTACCCCCAATCCTGGCACGGGCTGGAGCGGGCTAGTCGCTACGAGTAGCGTCGGGGCCGAGCATCCAGCGCGCTCTTCCCCCGTCAACAGGACGCCAGGCGGTCGACTAGCACGAATGCATGGAGGTACAGGCAGGTGAGCCAGTAAAAAGTTGGCCCCGAAAAGTGCCAAAGAAGAAAAAGATCGTCCCATCTCCTCCCTTCTCTGCAGCCCTGCGGCTAAAAGTCTCTCCGCGAGCGCTGGTGTTAGTACATACAGCACGTCCGTACCTGCTTGTAATTACCTTTCCGCTGGACTCTTTCATCGCGATGACAATGAGGATCCGAAATGCCGTTGTCGCAGTTTCTTGTAAATCGGCCGGGCGAGTGATTCCGGCGAGGTGATGAGCGTAAGAGACCTTTGTTTCTTTATATCTGTCTGGTATTTTATATTGTTTCCACTGGCAGGTCTGTCGATGGCATTTTATTTCGTGTCGCGTCGTGTCGTGTAAAGGTGTGTGCTCTACGTTACGTACGGCTAAAGGAGGCCCTCCATGTCGAAAAGGCGTTTCTCAACCGGTGGGCTCGACGAAGGCGTGGTACTCGGTACACGATGCTTGCTTCCAAGGTTCTCCTCACGCTCTTACCGCTCCCGCTATACCGTCCCTGGAATACCATCCCCCTCCACCTGATATGGGGGTTTGCAAAGCCTTGTCCAGACAGCCCGGCTGAGACGAGAATAAAGTTCGAGTACAAGGAACGGAGAAAAAAAGAAGAAGAAGAGAAGAAGAAGAGAAGAAGAAGAGAAGAAGAAGAAAAAGGCAAGGTGGCTGGTCCACCGTCAAAGTATCTTGACAGTCAACGGAGCATGTACTGACACACCGTGGTGATGCCAATCACTCCGCACAATCCTACATGCCGGCTGACAAGTTCTTCAGTGACCACCCCTGCGACATCTCCGAGAACATCACAGAGCCTCGTCTCCGCCATGGAATAAGCCCCCTCTTTCTTAGGTATTACCCTATCCATCCTTCTCTAAATGTATCTCCCCCCTACGAGGAAATACTAAGGTATACCTGCTCCGAGTTCGTCTCTACCACACACTGCCGATCATCTTTCCATCGTGTAATGAGCCGCATACGCTCTTTCTGCGGAGGAGGCTTGTGGGCAATTGCACCACCAACAACGCCCTCCACCACCATTAACTGGGCTCTACTTGCAAGATGGCGTTCTAGACCCGGGGAACGACCCCGCCTGGACGGTGCTCCAGCATAAGGCAGGCCGGCTGACGGCCAGGCCAACAAGATTCGGCTACTCATGGTACGTACGAGTAGGACTCCGTCATACTCATAATAGCAGCATATTATTACAACGCTATATTCCTACTTGGGCATGGTGGATGTGTGTGTGGACGAACCTCCACTACGGTGGGAATACGCCAGCCCCAGTTGGGGCGAGGCTTGGTTTATTAGAGCCAACAAGTGGGATTGGGAATCCGTGGCCAGTGTGGTCGATCCTGCAATTGTACTTTCTTAGGACTGCGTCGCATACTTTACACGCTGCATGGATCTTTACGTAGGTAGTAGCTCCTCGGATGTCCGTTGGTGTCATTTCTTTAAGTGACGCATTACGACACATACTCTGCACCTCTTCCTGTATGTGAGCCTCCGAAACGCTATCGCATGCCGAATTTCCCCGTCATGTTCATTTCGAGTACCGTCTAATTCAAGGTTTCACTTTGGGGCTTCGGCTAGTATCACACAGCGCAGACACTTGGACAATGCCTCGTAACAATTCATCGTATACACCATCACAGTTCGTATGCAAGCACGAATGCCCACGACACTTACGTCGTAGACATAGGTGCAGACAAGAAACACACATGTGCACAATGACCACCGAGTGTATCCCCGCATCCCCCACAAACACAACTTCGGCTGTTCGCGTCCCACAATATGTCCCACGGCTGACAACAAAGGAACAAGCTTTGCTTGTAAAAAAAACACGCCGCGGACCCCGATTTCAGGGCCTTAAAAAAAAAAAAACCCTCCTAGCAAAAGCTTGACAGGCACAGGCGGCGGCCAATGTTATTATAATCCGACGAGCCGGGCAAAAAGGGTGTAAGATAAGTTGGGTACCGGGTAAGTGGAGAAGCCGCAAAGCCGCCGGCTATCGGACTAGTACGTCGAAAGATTGCGTAGATGTGCGCTCGAAAAAAACAACATCAGACGGAGAAGCAGGCAATTGATCCGTAAAAGGCAAACAAGAAAAGTTTATTTCATTATGGCTCTACCGAATACTATGAAGGCTGTAGTCTTTGACGGGCCGTATAAAGTATCGCTGCAAGATCGTCCTGTCCCAGCAAGTATGAATTTGCTCACGCTTCTAGGTTACCTCGGCTAACTAGCTGCTCAGTTAAGGATGGCCGTGACATCATTGTCAGAGTGCAAGCAACAGCGCTTTGCGGCTCGTATGTTCAAGCTTCCCATTCCAAATGACAATGCCCCGCCACTGGCCTGAATAAGTCTAGTCGTATAGCTAACCGTCGCAGCGAGCTACATGTTTATCGAGGCCATCAACCGTCTGGCACCGGCTTCATCATGGGCCATGAATTTGTAGGTGTAATCCTCCAAGCTGGTTCGGATGTGAAAAGCTTCAAAGTCGGCGACAAGGTCGTGTCGCCCTTTACAGCCAACTGGTAAGTGGCATGAACGAAAATATCCCCTCCCCCCAAAAATCAGATTTAGCGGTGGCTGAAATCCGATAGCGGTGAATGTTTTTATTGCTCTAATGGAGCATCATCTCGATGTGCCCACTCTGCTCTTTTCGGCTCCGCGGTTCTTGACGGTGGACAGGCGGAATATGTTAGAATCCCAATGGCAGATGCCACCGCCGTAAAGGCTCCGGAAACTATTTCGGACAAAGCACTTGTGCTCATGGCCGACATCTTTCCCACCGGATACTTTGGAGTCAAAAGTGCACTAGAACTGCGGCCCAGCGTGGATATTAAAGAATCAACCATGGTCGTCGTTGGCTGCGGCCCAGTCGGAATTTGTTCCGTCATCACCGCTCTCAGTCACAAGCCGAAGCACCTCTTCGCCATTGACAATGTCGACAGCCGCCTGCAGATAGCCAAGAATCTTGGAGCAGAGCCATTAAACTTCAACGACGGCCTAGAAAGCATGAAGAAGCGCGTCCATGATGTCACAAATGGACTCGGCGCTGACTTCATTGTTGAAGTCGTCGGTCTTTCTCCAGCGCTCAGAACAGCTTTTGACCTTGTTCGCCCGTTTGGTGCCATTAGCAGCATCGGCGTGCATAACGGTGAAGTAAGAGGCGTTTCGACCCGTAATAGTTATAAAACATGCCGCTAACGACGATGATAGATCCCATGGACTGGCAACGAAGGATATGGGTGAGTGTGAGCCAAGGCGACTTTAAAGTACTGATTTACTAACCGCGGGAACGTAGTAAAAACATTCGACTGCAAATGGGACGTTGTCCTGTTCGTTCAATCTTCCCCGAAGCCCTTGACTTGCTCGCGCAGCATCAACAAGATGTAGAGTAAGTCAGGTGTAGCTGACAATGAAGTCGCACTCGCCAAACAAGATGAGAGCTGACGTTTCATAGGTTCATGTTTGACAACACCATGCCAATGTCGGATGCAGTCGACGCATATGTCATGTTTGACAAGATGAAGGTGCACAAAGTCGTCTTCCACCCGTAACATAGAACTTGCCAGACGGTTCAGTTTTGTCGAGGCTTGACCATGCCTTCCTGCATGATATAATACACAACAGTGGAATCATTGTGCAATGTAGCCAAGACAATCCGTTTTTCTCTCGTGTCCGTCTTCTCTAATGAGTCAAATACCGCGGCAAAGTTCGCCAGAGACCATTTCTCTGAAAGGTGAACGGGCAGAACAACTTCTTGCGCCGGGGCCCGAGGAAGCCTCTCGCCCGTAGACTCCTCATTTGTAAGAGCTGCAATCTGATCGTCGGGATGCAGGTAAAGCAATCGCGGCGGCATGCCCCTGATCAGAGCTCGGCTTGAACCTGGTACACGAGAAAACTCGAGTGTGGTCCATTCGTGCTGGTCCTGCAAATTTTTCATAACAGTCAACGCCACGTTATCCGGCAGTAGACCCTGCGTAGCTGTCATGTCGCCTGAACAAACCAGCTTGATTCTTCTGGAGAAAGAGCTCAAGTTGGATCGGCAGAATGTGATTGAGAGTCGGGTCGTGCTGGTTTGACCGTCGTGGTGCAGGCATCAGAGCTCTCAAGGTACCCGCGGAACGAAGGACGTTGCACAGATAATTTGGTGGAGCCGGCTGGGTCATCCGCCACAACTGTCCGTCTCCAACTTCCGACTTCCGTGGGTATTGCCTATCAGGTCTATGTTACATATTCTGCAAGATTGCTCGAGGGCAATTATTCAGGTGATGTAAGAGTATTTCAGTCATACAGGACTATTATTCCGAGAGCCCGTTGAAGGTCCTGCCTAGGTAGAACGCAATAATAGCAATGCTTCTGCTTCCGCGATTATCAACCTAGGCATGGCGTCTTGCCCTTATCAAGTAAGACCGATCAACTCTTGCAACATAAAGCTTCGATGGGAAAAAAAAAAAAAAAGGAAAGAATACCACTAAAGGAAGTGACTTAGAACGGATTGTAGCCCGTCAGAAAGCGCCCGAAAGCCCGACGCCAGAAAACAGAATGCAGATTCCACCATTCAAATGACTAGGGGGTCATCGCGTACTCGTATATTTTCGACCCGGACTGGCCGAGCCATATTTTTTTCCCGCCATCGTGGCAGTGGGCCGAGGCGAAGCTTGTCAGGCATTGCTGCGCTGTAATAGGTCGATCCCACCCACACATAAGCAGCGCTACAGGCGTTTGATCCACTGTCTCCAAGTACTTGTCTTTACAGTCGCCCTGCCTCGAACCGCAACTTGGAAGGCTTGACCCTTAAATTACTAGCAACAAGGACGGCGGCACTAAAAGTGATCAGGTTTGCCTGCCCATGAACAATCCTAGTCAAGCCCTCTCTTCTCCTCTGTCTGCCTTTGCTACGATCTGCCTATCATCGCGTCTGCATTAATTCTGGCGCCACCTTTGAATCTTGTTTTCCTCGCCCCTGGGTGAGGCGCAGTTGAGCCAAGATGACATCCGCGCCTGACAAGACAGAGCCGTTTCCCTCTCTCGACGACGATGCCAACGTTCCCCCCGAATCTCCCAATGCCGAGACCCGACGCGGCTCAGTTACCAACCGACCCAAAGCGGCCTCTTCTACGAGTATAAGCGATCGATTGCGACGCATGTCTGCCACTTTTGAGCAGTCTGATCTGCCAGAGGGCTTCTTCGCAGCGACTAGCGGCATCACCTCGTCGATGCTCTCCGGCCGCGCGGCCACCAGATCTATCGCTTCATCTGTCGAGCGCCGCGACTCGGCGTCGCAGCGTGGACAGGAATTCGCCACTCCGGCACGCACAAACACTTTCCCTTCTGTCCTCGAGGAAGAAGAAGCCCCAGCCATGGCTACCAGCTCGACCCCGACGAAAGCAGTCGACGAACCACTCGAGGCGGCAGCGTTTCCGAACGGATACCACTTTCCTCCCAAGCATACGTTTGGCCATTCAACAAAGCTTGCCGCAATCACCTTCTGGCACTACTTTACCACTCCGGTTGGTTTCTTTGTCACAATCTACGGACTGAATATAGTAGCTTGGGGTGGAATGCTCTTTCTCTTACTCTGCAATGCCTGTACGTCATCTGTCTCAATATCCTATCCTTGTGTGAGCCAACAAAAATATGCTAACTAGAACTCAGCTCCCGCCATGTGCACACCATCGTGTAACGATATTGATTCACCTCGACGCAAATGGATAGAATGGGATTCACAAATTCTCAATGCTCTCTTTTGCGTAACAGGCTTTGGGCTCGCTCCGTGGCGGTTTAGAGATCTGTGGTTCTTGATGAAGTATCGTATCTCGAAGCAGGAAAATGCATTGCGCCGATTAGCCGGCATCAACAGAGGGTGGTACCGTCTCAAAGGATCTACCGAGCTGCCTTCAACTCTCGGACCGAGAAATGCTGACGCGCTTCATGACGAATCGAAACTGTCGTCGATTCCATTTCCACTGGAAAAGATCCCCGATGCGCCTTTGACAGGGGTACGAGCACGCGCTACAAAGGGTTGGATCCTGGATCTGGTCATTTGGCTCATGGTCTCGAACACTTTTCTACAGTGCGTTCTCTGCGGCTTCATGTGGGGGATGAATCGCTATGACCGACCCAGCTGGGCGACCGGCTTGTTTGTTGGCTTGGGCTGCGGGGTGGCTGGTATTGCCGGTATCATCATGTTTGTCGAAGGCAAGACTGTAAAGAGCGTTGAAGGTGTTCCGGTCAGCCAAGAGGATATGGAGATTCTCGCAAGGGACAAGGACCGTGGCATTTATCACTTTAATAACCTAGACGACAAGGACACTCATAAGAAGAAGAAGGAGGAGCAAGAAAAGACCAAGCTTGCGGACTTGGCTGTTTAATTCTTATTATTTTTAGATTTAATACTGATTTAGTAGCGGTTTTGGCGTTAACAGCGAAATGATAGCATCCATAATTTTTTTTGGGCTCTCTTCCTCTTCCTCTAACCACTAATACACTATGTTTTTCTTGAGGAGCGATTTCACTTTAACAGAGATAGAATTCCATAATATTGAGAACTGAGCACCGCGGACTTGCTTGACTAACTTTGTATGTTAAAACCAATAGTAAATCTTCTATACTTAGCAAGAAGCGTCCCCCAAATTCGCAAGATGCCAGAGACGGTATTGGCGCCACTTCCCCACGGCCCCAAACTGGTTGCATCACTGCGGGCGCCAACTCCACGCCCCAAACCTACGTACATCGTCACCCCCGCCACGAGCACCCAGGCAACAACATCTCGTCCTTTGCATCCTGACAGAGCCAACAAAGCAATACACGTAGCCGCATCGAAAACCAGACGCTGAGCTCCCCATACGATCCCGCCAAGTTCCAAGCTCGTACTCTTGCCATATCCTCGCTCTTCATTTCAGCCGTGCACGAAGCCCATCGTACCGACAAATACGACATCCGCCAAAAACCAGACGGACTTTGCGGCCCCGCGAAAGCCAGCCATGGGTCTGTCATACAATACATATTTAAATAGCAGCAAGATCTACGGGTGCAAATCTTGCAAAGCCCATCTGGCCAACCATGACGACATAATCAGTCGGGTATGTGCACAGTTGCCGTTGCTCCTCGCCGCCCCGTGGCATCCCATTTAACAAGAGCTTCACTGGCCACTCTTTGGGAAGTGGTTTCCATGGCTAACATACTTTTTTTTGGTTCCCCTGGCTTAGAATTTCCGCGGCCAGCACGGCAAAGCATACCTCTTCCACAGCGTCGTCAACATTGACACCGGCGAGCCGAGCGAGCGAAACATGACGACGGGACGCCACGTCGTCTGCGATATTGCCTGCCGCCAGTGTAAGGAGACGGTGGGCTGGAAATACGACAAGGCATACGAGAACTCACAAAAGTACAAGGAGGGCAAGTTCATTCTCGAGGCAGAATTGCTCTGTAATGTTGCTTGAGTCAAAACCTCTCTACGAGCTTTCTTCTTCTGTCCTTTTCCAGCTGAAGAAGACCCAAGAAAAGCCGGAGAGCTGCGGAATGCACGGAGTTGTGCATAATCGCTTCTCATCGCTGCTGCTGGCGGATTTTTGGGCGAGTCCTTTGCTTTCGAAAGGGATCACGGCGGCGTTGGTTTAATTACTTGTTACTTATTATGACGGTATGAATCATGTAAAGTTTGTTTTTCTTATAGTTGTGTTTATAATATTGATCAAACGTATTTAAATTCAAAAGATTAACACGGTGATGTGACTAAATGGAACTTGTACATGCGAGAAACGACCTCTGCATACGCAACGTTTCCAACCCCAAAACGCCCTGTAGCAGTGCGAAAACCTTCATGTCCTTGTAACCTTTGTCTAGACATCATAAATAGACAGTGCCTGATATGTAGCATGTGCGTCCTTCTAATCTCTTAGTTATGCTCGATAGGTTCTTCGGGGAGGAGTTGTTCGACCTCGTCTTCGGGCCGTAGACACTTTAGAGGCGGCTGGACGATGCCGTTGAACACAAACGTGGCATACACCAGCATTGCGAAACCGAGAATTTGTAGCCACTTGAATGTCTCCCAGCCGAGACCGAGCGATACGATCCAGATAAACAGTGTCCTGCAGGTGTCGATCGTCGAGCGTGACGTGGCGCTGACGGACCTGGTGACAGAAAGACCGAAGAAGTTGAAGCCCCTGTCTCTCATGTTAGCTTCGTAGTTCACTTCGGGCTAAAGTGCGGAATATAATAACTTACCCAATGCTAATCATGATGAGTATGCTGGTGAGCCAGATTCGTGTATCATGAGTCATCTGGCGCCATCCATCAACCATGTCAAAAGCACCGTAACGGCCGGCCTCGGTTCGTCCAACAATAAAGTGCATAACAATCATCCCGCAAACGGTCGTGAGGAAGCCAAAGAGGCCTTCCCAGCCAACAACCCTGATTGGCTCCACGGGGGAGTTTTCGAGAATCCATTCCTCCAGGACGAACTGCGTTGCGGTAAAGATCTGAGCGCCAGCGATCAATAAAACGCCAAGGATGGCTCTGCCAGCGTCGGAGAGTCCATCGCCTCCACCAGTGGTGTCCGTCGAGCTGAGCGGCTTCTCATCGGGCCAGATAGCGCCGGCAAGACCAACAACTGCAACACCCGACACAACACCAACAAGGGCGAGCCACTGGAAAAGGAACAGACGACGGCGCAGGAAGATGACGGAAAAAAGACCAACAAAGAGCACCAAAGCACCGCGAGTCATCTGATAGATGGAGGCAGCGACAAGAAGAAGGCCGGTATTCATTAGAGTGGTACCAAGAAGGTCGCTGATGGCAGGTAGCGCCAGCAGGGTTACTTTGATACCACTCAAAAGAGCTCCCTTGTTATCATCTTCGATTTCCTCATCGTACTCGTCTGGCGCAATGTCGGCGTCGTCGGTCGTGTTTACGGCTTCGTAGCCGCGGTCGGCAGGGTAAGACTTGGCAACATAGCGACGGTGGAGAGCCATTAGGCCTACCACCAACCAGCAGCCCATTTCGCCAACAAACATCTGCGCCGTTTGGAGTACGGGCTGGTTGAACAGCCGCCTCTTGTGCAAGTCGGGGCTGTCACAATTTCGTACGCATTGCATATCCTGAGCGTGTAAGCGAATCATCCTTTACATAGCATGCAAAGTTGGCATACCTGGTATTTGGTCAGGAGCGTGTTGCAGACGCCAGTAACCAGCATCATGGCCACCAGGAACGGTACGGCGGCGCGGGACGCCATCTTGATAAATTCAGGCTCCTGCGCTGAATAGCATGCAAATGATTCGGTAAGTGTCAGATACTTGGGTCGAGCCTTGGTTGGACTTTGTGCGAGAAAGAGAGCGAGCTTGGATGGCGTGTGATGTTGGAGGCTTTGTGTCTTTTGAATAGACGGTAGGCCGCCGTGGTGCTGACACACTGAATGCGCTCAGGCGGGCGCAGGTTGGGCACGGGATCACTTGTTAGGCATTGCGCGTGAGTCGGCTTGGCGAACACCACAGTAGCCCTTTACGGCACGCAGACGCCGAAACCGCCCAATCGTCCATTGAACTATTACCATATGGAAACAGCAACCATTGCCGCAGAAAAATCCACAGACAGGAAATGTTTTAAGCGGAGTCGGGAACGAGTAAAATTTTTCCCACCTCAACTTCGAATTATTGGTGCATTCTTCGCCCAACCACCAGCTCTCTCTTGATGTACATACCTTGTTCCATCCTCGAGGCTTGCTCATCATGGGCACACGAGCAGGGAAAAGTAGGCAACATATATACTTGGAGTCGGTAGCTCTTCGATTTCTGAACCTAGAATACTCTTAAATAGCTGTTTGCGTACGCTTGAGCTCTATACATATGTTTGTCAGGTTAAACCACGCTGTGGGTGCTTCTCTCTTTGAGCTGCTGTCGTCGTTCAGTTATTCCCTTTGTATGAAATGCCAGATTCTAAGCTTCTAAAGATGCGCGATTATTGTTCAGATAGCCCAGAGCAAGCTCGACTCTGAAACTAAGCATCGCCGTATGTTTCAGTCTAGAGCTTCCAATAGACTAATTTAACAGAAAATATTATGCAATTGTCTGTGCTAGGTACGGATCACTCCGTCCCTGTATAAACCATGACAACACACCATGTGCTCACTGCCACTTCGGTACTAGCGTAGAATATGTGGCAGCTGCCCATCGGCTGGCTTCGGAGTGTCCCTGGCTGTACGTGTCCAGTACAGGAAAAGAGGCATGCGAAAGCTGGGGTTCAAGCGGCATTCATGTACTCCACTAGTACTCCGTACCTTCCCGCCCGCTGAGCTCCGGTGTGCCGGGCAGGTTGCCGTGGACTCAATTCGTCCAATTTTTTTTTCTCGCTCCCGAGTCGTCCAGTGATCGCAAACACCTGCCTTTTCATTTGCCAGCAATTCGATTTGCCCCGAATCCTCCGGTCAATTGAAGCTGGTATCCTTCTTTTGTGCTTTTGCTTGCACGTGTATCAAACTGTATTTTATCTTTCACTTTTGTCGATTTCTCTTCTCATTCGCATTTGTATAGGCAAAAATGGCGGCGGAAAAAGCGTCTCCTGACGTGGTGGAGGCTCCAGGTTGGTTGTCTCGAGGCCCAATTGATAGACAAGGTGAACTGACAGGATAATCAACTATTCAGTGGATGGAACTACTGAGAGTAATGATGTCGTCGCCACCGGTAGTGACAATGAGGCAGACGCTGGAGCTGAGGGTAAGCAAACAGCAGTTGCCAATGCGACGGGAAGCCTCCTTATGCTAACAAGTTTAAGCACTGCTTAACATAACCGTTGTACTCCCCGATGCAAAGTCGTCAAAGGTCCAAACAATGGTAAGGATTCCTCGGCCTTGCACGACATTACGATTCTGACAGCTCCAAAAGTTCTCCTCCCAGGAACAGGTCCACGAAGTCCGACAAGCGATTATCGACATTCCAGGTGCCTTCCGATACACTTGCTTCCACCTCGAATTCGAGGGCGAAAAGGTCAATGACTTTATACCGCTTGCCGATATTCCCGGCATTGGTCCCGAACCCGAGTTTCACCTCGTCGAAGATCCTTACACCGAGAAGGAAGCCCGTATCCACATGGTCCGTATGCGAGAGCTTATCGGAGCTGCCGGCGACCGCGTAGATACGACACAAGGTGTCATGGCAGGCATGTCTCTCTATGAGTCTGTTGCTGTGGAGTCTCAGACTGCCACGGATGGCTCTTCAGACGAGCAACCCTTGAAGGAATACGACTTCCAGAGTCTGCCATCCATCACAAGTCTTATCCCGCGACCGGTCGAGGAAGCACCCAAGACCGTTAAGACTCTGGCTCTGTCGTCTTGGAACCCTCCCCCTTGCCACCTGCGACAACGAGGTCACCTGCTCTACCTCGTCGTTACAACAAATGAAGGAGAGCAGTTCCAAATCACCTCTCACGTCTCTGGTTTCTATGTGAACAAGTCCTCCAATGCCAAGTTTGACCCGTTCCCCAGACCAGCCCCCAAGGGACAATTTGCTCATTCTCTGCTGGATCTCATCAGCTTAATTTCTCCCTCATTCACGGAGTCATTCCAGAAGCTATGCGAGCATCTGAATGCCAGAGACCCGCTGGCCACTTACCAGATCACAAACACCATCCCTCACGCTCCTTGGGCTGTTCCATCCCCAAATTCCTCACTCTGCACCCATGTTCCAGATGCCACACGCCCTCAAGAAACATATCTGCTCTCCGGTGTTGAGAACACCGATACGCTGAGGGACTGGAACGAGGAATTTCAATCTGCAAAGGAGCTCCCAAGAGATTCCGTGCAGGACCGTGTGTTCCGAGAGCGTCTGATTTCAAAACTCTTCGCGGACTACAACGACGCCGCGACGAAGGGCGCTGTCATGGTCGCCAGGGGCGACATTGCTCCTCTCAACCCTACAGAATGCAGAGACGCCCAGATCTTCGTGTATAACAACATCTTCTTTTCCTTCGGGGCTGACGGTGTCGGCACGTTCACGTCTGAAGGAGGCGACGAGGCGGCTAGGGTTGCCACTGGCAAGGATGTTGCTGGCGTGCGCCTTGTGAACCAGTTGGATATTGAGGGACTATTCACCCCCGCAACAGTTGTTGTGGATTACCTTGGAAAGCGGATTGTTGGCCAAAGCATTGTACCTGGTATCTTCAAGCAGCGTGAACCCGGCGAGAATCAAATTGATTACGGCGCCGTGGATGGCAAAGATGTTGTGGCTGCAGATGAGCGATTCAGCGCTTCATTTTCACAGCTGTCCAAGGCACTGAAGGTCAAGCCACATGCTGTCTGGGATAAGGACGGGAAAAGGTTTGATTTGGAGGCAAGCGTGGAGACGAAGGGCCTCATGGGAACTGATGGTCGCAAATACGTCCTTGATCTTTACAGAGTTACGCCATTTGACGTGCCTTGGTTAGAGGAGAAGACTGCAGATGAGACCAAATCGGACCAGAACAACTACCCTCATCGCATGACTGTTCTGCGCCCTGAGCTAGTTGACTCATTTGGACGATACAAAATGAAGCAGTGGGTCGAGAACGAGCGCGCTAAGAGGAAGGCGGCCAAGGAAGAAGAGAAGGGCGATGAGGGCAAAGCTGATGCTTCGAAGGAAGAAGGCGAAGATGCTGAAGCGTCGCAGCCGGATCTTTCTAACTTCAAGTTCTCTCTGAATCCTGATGTTTTCAGCGGCCAGGTTCCCCAAACTGCTGAAGAAAAAACTGAACTCGATGAGGACGAAAAGGAAGTCCGCGAGGCTTGCAAATTCTTGCGCGAGCAGGTTATTCCTGGCCTCCTACGTGAACTTTCAGACTCGGATATCAGCTTCCCTATGGACGGCCAATCACTCAGCCGTCTGCTGCACAAGCGTGGTATCAACGTCCGATATCTCGGAAAAGTTGCGTCTCTTGCTACCGATGGCCGTCTCAGATGTCTTCGCGAAATCTGCATCCAGGACATGGTTTCTCGTGCATTCAAGCATGTTTCTGCTGTGTACCTGAGGTCTCTTCCTAATACTTTTGCACCAGCCTGCGTTGCTCAGCTGCTGAACTGCCTCTTGGGTTACAAGGTCAACTCAGCACCCCGGGCTGACGTCGATGCTCAACTTCGGTCCCTTTACAAGGATGCCGATTTTTCTTTTGAGAACGTTACTCCTGAAACTCTACGATCGAGCATTGAGCAGGAGGTTTATAAGCGTTACAGGTTCCAGTTGGAGGATGGCTGGGTCGATTCTCTGCGACCAGTCCAGGTGCTTCGTGAGATCTGTCTCAGACTCGGAGTGCAGGTCGAAGCGAAGGACTATGTCTTCGAAAAGCCAGTGCAGTCGGACTCTGAAGGCAGCAAAACCAATGGACAGGTGAATGGCGAGTCCAAGAAGAACAAGAAGAAAAAGACCCGTGAGGGGTCTCCGTCTAAGACTCAGGCTCCTGCCGTTACCTTCGAGTCTGACGACGTCATTGATGTTGTGCCAGTCGTGAAGCATTCTTGCCCTCGCAGCGCTCTTGCGGAAGAGGCTCTAGAGGCTGGCCGAATCTCTATTCTCCAGAACCAGAAGAAACTTGGCCAAGAACTTTTGCTGGAATCCCTCTCGCTGCATGAGCAGATCTATGGTTTGTTGCATCCTGAGGTTGCTCGCGTCTACAACAGCCTTTCGATGCTCTACTACCAGCTTGACGATAAGGATGTTGCCGTTGAGCTGGCTCGCAAGGCCATCGTACTGTCTGAGCGAACTGTCGGTGTAGATGCGGCAGAGACACTCCTTAACTATTTGAACCTCAGTCTGTTCCTGCACCAGGCTGGTGATAGCAAGGCTGCGCTGATGTACTCGAAGCATGCGCTGAACCTGTGGAAGATCATCTACGGCCCCGGTCACCCAGACTCCATCACAACAATCAACAATGCCGCCGTCATGCTCCAGCACCTCAAGGAGTACCACGAGTCGAGGCTGTGGTTCGAGGAGTCTTTGAGGGTCTGCGAGTCTGTCTTTGGAAAGCAGTCTGTCAACGCTGCTACGCTGCTTTTCCAGCTTGCCCAAGCGCTTGCCCTTGACCACGACTCCAAGGGCGCCGTCAGCCGCATGCGCGAGTCTTACAACATCTTCCTCAGCGAGCTTGGTCCCGAGGACAAGAACACCAAGGAAGCTGAGAGCTGGTTGGAGCAGCTCACCCAGAACGCCGTGTCCATTGCCAAGCACGCCAAGGATGTCGCTGCCCGTCGCATCAGATCGGGCATCCGTTTCCCTGCCTCTGCGCCCTCACAGACCCTTGCTCCCGCTCCTCAACAACGAGATGGATCGCAGGTCGACTCGCGGAGCCTTGACCAGCTGGTCAAGTTCATCGAGGGCAATGATCAGAAAACAAAGACAAAGAAACGCCCGGGCCATGGTAACCCCAAGCGACGCGGTGCCGCTGTCTAAGAATAATCTTTGGCAACTTCTTTGAAGGGTAGTGTTTTTGTATAACTGTACCAGTATGTTGGGTTTGTGGTTGTTGGTAGGTTGGCATCTTTAGGGCTAAGGGAAAAAAGCAACAGTTGGGACATTTAGAAACCGGAGAATTCAAAGACACTTGTTGGAGAAGGTTATATTTGATTTGCTATACATATTATTGTAGATCTGCGCTTACACGCCACTTTTATTGTACCATTAGCTTTGTTAGCATGGCTTTATAAAGCCAAAACGAAATAACATCCTCACTCGTAAGATCAGTTACTTTTCTGTTATCTCATAAATCACGCGAACCGTTACTAACTTGCGATGAGTCCAATTAGCTATCAGCAAACTACCAAAGTGTTATGTTACATGATAACATTTGAAGCCCATCTGCTTCAGCAATATCATTACGTATTACCCTTCAATGCTGTTGGTACAGGCAAGCCCCTTTCGACCGGCGCATGATATGCGCTTATACTTTGGAAACCCCTAGAAGTAGGATGTCAGTCACTGCTTTTAAAAAACGACACTGATAGATCAATGACTTACTTGGTCAGGTCGAAGCCCTGCTCATCATCAGGCTCGGCAACTGTGGCAACTGTGTCCTCCCTTTCCTCATTCTTAACTGGTAGCTGTGGCCGGGTAGGGCTGCTTGGTGGCGAGCCTCCTGCTCTCGGCGGGCTACTGCTCTGAGCGGGCATTACACCACCGCCCTTGGACGGGCTTACCTCATGCGGCGCTGGTGGTTTGAGAGGCGTACTACCAATATCCGCGTACTTCCAAAATGGAGCTGGCGAGCTGGTTGGCATATGTTGGCTTGGGCGCTGTGCTGTACTCGGGGGAACGAGTCTTGGATGTATGCGGGGCGGAGCAGGAGTGACGAAAGCCGCACCATCATCGTTTGGATATGACGACGTGAGAGTGGGCGACTCGGGTTGATAGCCAGAAAAGGCCGAGTCTGGGTCGGTTGTCTTCCTCTGGCGTGGCAACGGACTTCCATCTGCAGTAAGCGTGGCATTCATTCCGGAATGCCTGTCGGAACTGCGGTTCGGCGTTGCTTGCGACATCCGTAGGGAAGAACGTGGCACAGGAGAAGTCAGTGGCGATCCTCGGCGCTTCCGGCCGGATGGAGTGTCCCTGCTGGCCATGTCCTTGGGTCCCTGTGTGATATAGTTGAGTTGGTTTGGTGAAGAAGGAGCCGACGAGCCACGATGACCACCGCGCCCAACTTTGTATGCATTGCGAACCATTTCTTCGCGGGCTTCCGGTACAATCTGCCACTTCATCCCCTTACCAGGTTCATCTGTTGACCGTGCAACCTTGTCAAATGACTTATTCAGTGACAAATTATGTCGAATAGAGTTCTAACAAAAAAGCAAGCGTTAGTGGCTCCGCGCAGTTGAGATGGAATACATGGCCGGCTCTCACCTGCCAGCCTGCAGCTTGTTGGTGGCGGTAGTATGAATAAGTATTCATTATATAGGTATAAATGCCGTTCAGGTTCAGCTTTCCGTCAGGGATATTGAGTATAGCCTGCGTTATCATTTGTGCATAACTATATTGCGGCTTGATATGTTGGTTCTCGTCAAGGCTTAGATCCACGCCACTGGCCCCGACCATGACGGCTGGTGTGCTCACAGCAGGGGATTTGAGGTCACCGCGCCGCTGCACAGATGGTGGAGTTCCCGGTCGTTTATAATCGGCAGGAGTAGGAGCGATAGCAGTTTGACGACGAGAGCCAGGTCTTGCAGGTGTGTTGGCAGGCAGTCCACAGCGCTCAAGGAACGATTGGTGAACGTGTAGCGGGCTGATTTCGGATGGCAAAACGAACATCATTTCAACATTCCCAATCTCGATGACTTCACCACTGGTAAGAGAATGACTAGCGCGCGACTTTAGCAACTGGCCATCGACCTTGGCGCCGTTACGGCCCTTGACCTGCAGCAGCCACTTCTCATCCTTTGAGTCGAAGAATATGGCTGCGTGCGCACGAGACACCATCTTACTGGGCCCCAGATCGATGTGAATATGGTCTTGGTCATCATCGTCTTCTTCGGCACCCTGCGCGACCTCAGGTGCGCGGCCAATATTCACAGCCAGCTTTGTAATGTAAAAGGTCCAGTCCTGGGCTGCGACTTTGGCATAGGCTTTTACGCCGTCACCATTCGCTTCATGGATCGCGTTTGAATGGTCTTTGCTAGCCTGAACTGGTTGCGCCTTGAGATGTTGGGTAACCTGCGATACGATCTGATCGTCATCGGTCCCCGATACTTGATCACTCTCGTCCACGTTGGAAGATCGTCGGTCGCTGGCATCGGGTGACCGAGCCTTCTTACGTCGTTTCGCAGGTCGACTTGGGGATGAGGTCGCAGCCATTTCCGAAGTCATGGAGTCTGTCGCCTTATCATCTCGCTCAAGGCGCAGTTCGCGCCGGCCGCGTTGGCCTCTTTTCGCGGAGGGTGGCATTGCGCTTGTCGCCAGCCGTCTAAGGGTGGATCGAGGCGATCGACGAGCGTGTTTCCAGCCGGCAAACAAAAGAGATGAACGGCAAAGAGGTAGAATAAGGAAACAAGTCACTAAAGAGCTCAAGTCTTTGGGCTTGTTGAAGTGAAAGATGCTGCGGTAAACGAGTTTGCTGAGTCCGCGACGTGGTGAATGCGAAATGTTGAGAAATTCTTGAGATTCCACCAAAAAAGTTCCATCGAATCCCTTCTCGAACGGGCGTGTGTCAGGGAACCGCGTTCGCGTTTATTGAGTGCCAAGCGGCAGCACTGGTCCAGCGGGCGGCGGACAGTGAGGTACTGCGCGCTTCAGCGGTGTACTTTGAGTTTCCACAGCGTGTACGGCCTTGTGTAGCGTTTACACAGCCAAAAACTTTTTATGGTATGAAGTTTCTCTAGACCCACTGTAAAGTACTTCCAAACTCTCCCTTAGTAAGTCGAAGCACCGCCCTTTCGACCACCCCCCCCTTTCGGCCACTATTTTCCAACACGGCATAAACCACCACATCATTTCTATATCGCGTTTTTTCGCGCATAACGGCGTTTTTTAGCTTTTAAAAAATTAGTCTGGCTTTTAAATAGCTCCCTATACTAAATCTGACATTACTAGCGCTTTAGACGATATTCGTTATGGTGTTAGTGCGCGTATGGCTATATAACGCTAGGGTATACCGAGATTAACTATATTCTCTCGAAGCAACGGATATTAGTTATATTAATAAGGTGCTAAAGCATTACAACGCCTCTCACAGTATTAAGAAAGGCAACTTTACGAGTAGGTACGAATTTAAGACTCGTTAGGCCTCGCGGCATTATATAGTTAGCTTAAAGAATTCGCTTAGCGTATTCTTACTATATAGGGCGATTATAAACCTCTTAGAAAGAGATAGATAACGGGTTTTCTTCGTTAAAACCCTAAGATAAAGATAATAAGAGGTAAGCGAATAGATTTAAAACGAATTAATAGTGCTTTAACTAATTGAATAAAGGCGTTCTTCGCGTTATTAGATAATCCCGAGATTAAGAATATACCCTTATAATATTAATATAATATAGACGAAATAGGCATCCTTAAGGGCTAAGGGAGTAATAGCCTTATACTTAAAGCCTTAGAGAAAGCTATTATAATTAAGAAATAGCCTAGCTTACGAACTTAGACTATAATTATTAAGTATATCTTGGTAATAGGCTAAGTGCTAAAGCCGCTTATAATCTTTAAGGGGAAAAGCGTTTAATAATAATAGTTTCTAAATAAGGCTTTGTTTCTTTAAGACTAGTAGTTTATAGTATTAGAAAAGGGCTAGACTAATAATAAGATTATATTAAATTAGCTTTATAATATCTTTATCCCTTAAATAGAGCCTCTAAATAGTTAAATATAGCTCCTTATTATTAATAGTTATAGAAGTTATAAGACTAATAATTTTTTATATTTATACTTTAAATATTAGATTTTTATTATTTTTCTACTATTATATATATTATATATTCTTTAGCCTCTTAATATAGCGGTTTTCTTATTATTAAAAATAGCCTATTAGTTAAGGTTATTAATATATATTAATATTACTAATTTAGCGCTAATTAATAAACTAGTATTCCTCTAGTACTATTACTATATAAGGACTATTAGCTTTATATAGAAAAATATTTTATTAGGCTAGTAAGTAACTAGATTATAGCCTATTATTATAGTAAAGCCGCTTATAAACCTATTAGTTATAATAGTCCCTTTAGGGCTAATTATTATAACGCTATTATAAATTATAAAGAAGAAAAAACTATAAGAGGGCATAATTAATATACTAAGATATAGTAGTTAAGTTTAAAAGCTAGCTAAAAGGCTAATTTCTAACTATTATATAAATCTAGCTATTAGGCTACTATTTAGGAAGATTAGTAAGTCTATTAATAAGTAAAACACTAAATTAGCTAAAGCTAAAGGGGTTATAAGAGGCCTTAAGGTAAAAATTAATAACTTATAGCTAAAGAAGAAATAGAAAATTAAACCTAGGCTAAATAAGCGCTTTATATAAATTAAAGAAGTTATAAAGGCAAAGGCGGCGCTAAAAGCCGACTCTAAGCCAACCATAACCGGCTAAAACATCTAAGAGAGGCAATTCGAGGCCCTATGTGATATATCCCTTTGACTGCTGTAAGAGAGCAGGCAGGTAGAGGACCCACCCACACAGGGATA